>SNQJ01S0187038.1:0-18520 GCA_010110895.2 Picea sitchensis
CAACAAAGAAGGTTGTTGAAACCAAGAAAGTTGTTGAAGCTAAGAAAACCTTAGATACTACTCCTAAGAAAGTCCCAGAAAAGAAAAATCCAGAGACTCCTCCAAAAAGAACTCTTGAATCTTCACCAAGAACAACTCAAACCAAGGTTGAATCCACAAGTTAGCCAAGTACTTCTGCATAGAATATTGTGACTAATAAACCAGAATTGCAGATCCAAAGAAGAACTTCAACCACTTTCAACTTGGAAAGTGAATTGGCTAAACTAAAGATTCCTATTCCTTTGACTGAACTAATGAACAAAAATTCTTACAGATCCTAGGTGATCAAAGCATTAAACATAGAACCAAGAGTAAGTTCAAATACTTTGAATGTTATTGATGGTCAACTTGAGCTACATTTTGGTCCTGAGGTTGAGGGAAAAACTGATATTGGTTTTGTCCCCCCTTTTTACATCAGCCTGAATATCCATGACAAGAAATTACATAACACTATGTTTGATTCTGGTGCTTCTCACAATATTATGCCCAAAGATGTGATGGAGAAGTTGGGGCTTGATATCACCAGGCCATACAAGGACTTGTACTCTTTTGACTCTAGCAAAGTTAAATTCATATGTCTGATTAAAGATTTGTGCATTACCTTGGTGCAAATCCTAGCTAAAATCATGGTTATGGATATTGTAGTTGCAGACATTCCTCCGAAATATGGTATGCTATTATCTCAATCATGGGGTGCCAAGCTAAAAGGTACTTTACAATTAAATATAACTTATGCCACCATTCATGCGTTTGGCCAACATAGAAGATTGTACAGAGAGACTCTGATGAAATATATGGTCAGTAGTCAAGAAAAACCTCATAACTATCCTTTTTACTCTGTTCATTCTGACCTGTACTCTTTCATTCTATACAATGATGGTGACTCAGACATTCAAATATCACAATTAGAAGATAATGCATCTGTCTTGGAGGAAAGTAAAGCAACGCCCGAGGAAAGTAAAATGATGACAACATAAACTGATGAATTAGCGAAAAACTTCTGGAGTATGGATTTTGATGGAGATGTTAGCAAAGAAGGATATGGAGCTGGATTGTGGGTGCATAATCATAAAGTAAGGTATTCATAATCTCACTCTTATAAATTAAATTTTCAGTGCACCAATAACATAGCCGAATATGAAGCATTGATGCTCGGCATGAAGTTGTTGAAGAAACTTGGTGCCCAGAAGATTATGGTAAGAGGGGACTCTGAACTTATTATCAAACAAATCAAAGGTGAGTATGTTGACAAACACCCTAGGCTCAGAGCTTATAGAAATGTTGTTTTGGATTTTCTACAATGTTTCACTGAGATTGACTTGTAGGTAATCCCAGAGGCCAGAACATACTTATTGATGGATTGGCTACTTCGAAAACCACATGAAAAATACCTTTCCATCAAAATTGTCAATACATAGTAGAGGTGAAATGCAGGATGACCGTCCCAGACAATTTCAGGTACTGGCAAGTATTTGGAAACGATGAACAAATTGAAGATTTCTTGTAGTCTAAAAATGATTTTGAATGTACAAATATTGATGTAGATAGTGATGATGATAGTGTCAATAAATCAGACTTAGAAAACGATAGTGTAAATAAAGTAGATTCAGATGAAATAAATGAAAAATATGAAGACTCAGATATTTTGCAATTGCAGAATAATGTTCTACCTAGAGGTTTGGTTCCTTTAGAAGAAGTGTTTGATTTCGACGATGTAGAAAAAAGCCAAAGATTGAACCTAGTGGAAAGGAGGTTGAGGGATGTAATATAGGAACATAGGAAAAACCCAAAATGATTAAACTATCTAAATATTTACCCCCCGAGCAAAAACACAAATATATTGAACTATTTAAGAAATTTGTAGATGTCTTTGCTTGGAGCTATGATGATTTAAAATCTTATGACACCAGTATCATACAGCAAAAAATCCCAATAAAATAAGAACATAAGCTGTTCAAGAAGAAACTTAGGAGAATCAATCCAAACTTGCTACCCCTGATAGAAAAAGATATTAAAAATATGTATGATGACAAAATAATAGTCCCCTTAAGATTTTCAAAATGGGTTTCCAATATGGTTCCTACCAGAAAAAAGACTGGAGAAATCAGGCTTTGCATTGATTTCAGAAACCTCAACAAGGTTTCCCTCAAAGATAACTATCCTCTGCCTAAAATGGATCACAACTTACAAAAGGTAGCTGGAGCCAGTAGGATCTCTTTGCTAGATGGTTTTTTTGGCTATAACCAATTCCTTGTCCACCTAGATGACCAGGAGAAAACACCTTTCACCACACCCTGGGGAACTTATGAACTTTGGTTTGATGAATGCTGGTGCCACTTTTCAAAGGGAAATTGACATTTCCTTTGTGGATGAACTTGGCAGATTCATATTCATATATTTGGATGAGGTTACTGTCTACTCAAAATCCGATGAGGAACATTTACAACACCTCAGACGAGTGTTTGATAAGTGCAGAAAGTTTGGGATTTCATTAAATCCCAAGAAAACTCTTTTTGGTTTAGAAGGAGGAAAACTAATAGGGCATATAATCTCTAAATATGGAATCAAGATATACCCTAGAATAATTGTGTCCATCCAAAAGTTAGACCATCCTAGGAACATTAAGGAATTGCAATCCTTTGTAGGAAAAATATTTTTTCTGAGAAGATTCATACCCAATTTGGAAGAAATCCTCAGGAACATTACAATTATGCTTAAAAAAGATACCAAAATAAAGTGGAACACAAAAGCTAAACAGTCCTTTGAGCAGGTAAAACATGCACTTACACAAGCCCTTATATTAATCAGTCTAGATTACACTAAGGATTTCTATTTATTCTCTTTTTCATCTAAACAGACCATTACAACGGTCCTTTTGCAGAAAAAAAATGAAGGGAATGAACAACCCATAGCCTTTTTCAGAAAATCATTGAGATATGATGCATTGAACTACAATATAATGGAGAAACAAGCTTTTGCCTTGGTAAAAGCAATTAAATATTTTAGAGTTTACATTCTCCATTCTCATATTATTGCTTATGTTCCAAATGTAGTGGTGAAGATATTTTGACTCAGGATAACCCAAATGGTAGGAGAGGAAAATGGATTGTTTTGATTCTAGAATATGATATAGAAATCAAACCAACTAAATTGATCAAGGGTCAGGGTTTGGCCAAATTGATGGTTGAATCCAATTTTCATGCTTTAGATATAAACTTCTTAGTAGAAGTTGATGATCAGGGAGAGTAGGAGACTCCACATGTCAAAGAGTTATTCTCAAATTCTCCATGGTACGTAGACCTTATATTTGTCTTGCATAATTTACAAGATCCTCCTAGTCTAACTAAGACTAAAGATAGATTCTTAAAACTAAAAGCATTGAAATATTGCATTCTGGATGGAAAAATTTACTGGAAAGATGTTGGAGTCATTTTACTTAATTGTTTATTAAAAGATGAAGCTGAAAAGGCATTGCAGGATTTCCATGAAGGAGATTGTGGTGGGCATATAAGTTGGAAAACTACTACTAACAAGATCCTTAGAGTTGGTTTTTACTGGCCCACCTTGTTTGCAGATGTTCATAAAAAGGTAACCTCTTGTCACAAGTGCCAAGTATTTGAAGGAAAAATAAAACCTTTTCCTTTACCCTTGAAACCTATTTATGTGGAAGCTCCATTCCAACAGTGGGGTTTAGATTTTATTGGCGAAATTCATCCACCCTCTTCAGGCCAGCACTAGTGGATCCTCATAGCTACAAACTACTTCAAAAAGTGGATTGAAGTTGTACCTTGCAAGCAAGACACTGACTCTGTCATTATTAAATTCTTGGAAAATAACATTCTCTCTCATTTTGGATGTCCTAGGAAGATCATAATTTATAATGCAACACCTTTCAGATCAAAAAAGATAATAGAATTTTGCAGCAAGTACCAGATTAATTTGGGACACTCAACATCCTATTAACCTCAGTGAAATGCATTAGATGAATCCTCAAATAAATGTTTGGTGAATATCATAAAGAAGATGTTGCAGGAAAATAAAAAATCTTGGCACAACAAGTTGGTTCATGCACTTTGGGCTGACAGACTGACCACAAAACGATCAATTGGTATGTCCCCATATCAACTGGTATATGGAATTGATGTTGTTTTCCCCACCTCTTTGGGCGTTATTATTATGAAGTTGTTGCAATAAGTACATGAAGAGCCTAATTATATTCAAAGGAGAATCAATCAGATGATCCAACTCCAACAGTCCAGAGAGGAGGTGTATAACTAGACACAGGTAATTCAAGAGAGCATCAAGAATATTTATGATAGAAGAACCAAGGAGGATGATTTTGAATTGGGTGATTTAGTAATGAAGTGGGATTCTAGAAATGAATACAAGGGAAAGCATGGAAAGTTTGAAATTTTGTGGAAAGGAACTTACATCATTTGGGCATATACAGGAAACAATGCATTCTTACTCAAGGACAATGATGGAGTAGACCTACAAGGAGGACCTGTAAATGGCAGGATGCTCAAACGTTATGTTCCACCAGAATGAATATCTTAGTCACTCATCTCATTGTACAAACCACTTTAATTTTACCTTTATGTTATGTGTGAGGTGATTTTTATCAGATGGTTGAAGCATGAAAAGAAGGCCCTAAGCCACTGATCTGGATCATCAAATTTACAATCAGAATAAAGAAAATCAAGATGTATGAAAATCACGGAGGAAGGAGATTCAAAGCAGCAGGTAGATGGATTCTTGGCACCTCACAAGGAGAGCATCATCCCCAAGTGGAGCCACTGTTATAACCCTATGTTTCATAGGATCACCTGGTGATTATTATCCCATATTCTAGTTACATTATGTTGTAAATAATATCTTTAATCTGCAAATGATTTACAAAAGAAAAAGAAAAAGAAAAAAGAAATGAAAGAATAAAATACAAAAAAAAATCAAAAGAGGGTATAAAAATAGAAAAGAAAATGATAAAAACCGCATGGAATAATTTGGCTTGATTCATACTATCTAACCATGATCAAGATCTTTCAATTTATGCATACAGGATAGTGAATAAACTTGGCTAAACATTCTAATCTTAGCCAAGTTATATAGGTTAGTGAATAAGTTTGATCAAACAGTTTAAGCTTGGTCAAATGTCTTAGGTTAGAGTAATTTTTAATCCAACAGTTTAATCTGGGTTAAGGTGTTAGGTGATTAGAATAGGATATAGGTTATAATGTCTTATTTCAATAAAATTGATGAAAGGTTGATTAAATTCCTTTGATTTGAGTTAAAATGGTGTATTTTTTACCCCTTGGTGACAAAATGAAGAAAGGGTAAGCTGCAAAAACCCACAAAATGATTTTATCCTAAGTTTTGAAGTGATATGACATTTTTGGCGCATTGTGTTATAGGGCGTGCTGATCTCAATGGTCTATCATTGCACGCTCAGATCTACAGTTGACATGGAATATCAGACCCCCCCGACCTTTCTGCCTTCAACGGGGGGGGTTCGAGTTGGTGGTTTTCCCCAAGCGGGCCCCTCATAACATATTTCCTTCCTATTAAATCAGACCCCCCTAACTCCTTACCACTTACTGCCTNCCTCTGCACTCCGCCGCTATACTCCACTACCATGCCTCCATGTCACACTCCTTTCACCTGTCACTTGTCACATCTCATCTGCCCGTGACCACCCATTTCCCTCCACATCACCTCCATCTATTTTTTTTCCATTCAATGCCCTCCACATTACATCTGATATATCCATTGGCCAATCAATGCAGTCGGCCATTATTGTTACTCGACCAACTCACCATCCACTCCATAACAGACACCCCTTTCAACCATTTAACATTGTTATTTATCCATTTTTCACTATTCATCGATCTAGACTCAGTCAACGCCATCATTTCCCGTTCTCCAGAAAACCGTTGTCGAGATTACAGTAAAACAACCTCCATTAAAACCTGGTAAACATAGTGAACGACATTTTTCGTTTGCAGGTATCAGTTTGAGCGATGGCGCCCAAATCCAATTCTTCTGAGACTGTAGAAAATCCTTTCCTCCCTCCTCCCATCGATCTATATCGTATCCCCCTGGCTGACAAATATTATTTAATTGCAGATCCGAAGTGTGAATTCAACTTCTTCTAATTACACTTCTAGCTCAAGGATGTTTTTCTGGATCAAAGCGATGAGATCAGAATCTATGAGTCTAGTATTCCACTGTATCATTTTCCCTAGACATACCATTTTCCCAAATTTTCCCTGAAATTCCAAGCCCACTACCTTCCTGGCCAAAGGTCCATTGTCTCTTCATCTGGAGAAATTTTTTTCACCATCACCCCTCAAGCGATAGATCAGATATTGCAGATACCCATGAATGATTCTACCTCCCCGTTCTCCATTGAAATCTTGACCGAGCTCTACCAGAAAATATATTTTTCACAAAGAGATCAAATCTTTGAACTCTTCCTTCCTGAAAATGCCCAATTACCCAATAAGAATCCCCCATACCATTCCTCCATATTCTCAGTTAAAGGAAACTAGATCATTTCCTCCCTGTGTTGTCTACTAGGATATTATTCAGACGAGTGGGTAGAAGAAACTATTCAGGGTTTTCTATCCATCTTGTCCATTGAAGAAAAGGATACTACACAGTTTGATTACAGTGAGTTTTTAGCTGACAACATCCATGAACAACTCTTCAAGTTTTCAACAAAAGGTATATTCCGGTATTCTTCAATACTAGTGTACATGTTTCTCTTTTTCCAAGTAGACAAGTTCTCCTTCTCCCAGAAGAATTTGGACCAAGAAGGTAACCCTTTCCGTGTGACCTCCTAGACATCCATAGTGAGGAAGAAATCATCTGAGTTCAATTTCAAACAATTCATTGACCAATTCTACCATCCAGTGGTATGCATGCTCAGTGGTAGAGAATAACCAAGAATAAATGAGGAAATTCAAAGAATTCTACACTTGTTAGACCTAGCTAAAACAGGGCATTGGTACCTCTAGTAGGATCATAGATAAATCATAATCTACGGATGTGAATTACCCCCTTACAAGATGCCAAATTATTTTCCTGTCAGGATATTCTCTCTAGAATATATCAGACAGATGATAAATTCAGATGATATTCACTTTGTATCTTTCAAGAAGAAACATCAGCTCATGATCAAAGGTCAGATAGGTTCTTTCATATGCAACAACATAGCTACAAGGGAAGAAGCCAACAAGTTGTTAAAGGAAATGAAGTTCAGTCAAAGTTTCCCATGGCACTATGACCCTTATGGAATCATTGCAGAAACCATTTTAAAGAAAAATATTTCTCCCTATGCTCATGTGCCTAAACCTGAAATTGAGAAATTCATGAACCAGACAGAGTGGGAGGAACATACTCTTACATACACTAAAAAAAAATCTTCACCAGCCAACATCTCACATACAAGTACACCACATGTACAAGAAGAGAAGAGGGATAGAAATGAAGTCTCCCCTTTAGTCACAAAATTCTGAGCAGAAGAATTCCAAGTCTACAGGAAAAGGACCAAAACCATCCATACACCTGATAGGTCTAGAGGAGAAGAAACTCAGTCCACCATAGTTATGGAGGGGCCACACTCATCACCCTTCTCAGGTAGCCAACAAACCATATCCTCTTCCTCATCCAAGAAGCAGATTGATACCACATTCACTACTAAGTCCTCACAAGATCCTGCAGGACTTTATATTTTTTAGAAATATAACTTGATCAAGAAGAAGAATGAGATGCTAACCAACAACACCTATGCACAGTTTTTGAAACAAGAGTCTACAACACATTATGGGTTGTTATCTGCCTTCGATATAGAGAAAGGAAGGATGCATATGGCATTTCTACAGGCAAAGGTGCCTCATCCCAAGGCAGTTTTTGATTACAAGAGGGAAACATTTGAATTTGATGTCAAAGAGGTGCACCCAACTGATCAGATGGATATGCATAGACATACTAGAGAGATGATTTTATCCACCCTAGAAAATACCTCCATGGATGCTGCAAATTTGTAGGTTTCCTTGAATGATGTCCAGTCTAAGCTTAATCTAGAAAATATATCTTCCTTGGCCAAGGATAACAAGATCAAGTCCCTATAAGAACTGGTATTGAAAATTGGATATGATCCATCAAATGTCAAAGCAAAAAAAGAGCTCCTCAAGAAGAAAAACGATGACATACCCTCCCTGAGGAAACAATTAAAAATTCCATCTATTGAAGATCCATGGGAAAAATAAATGGCAGAGACTGAAGGCCACAAGGAGGAAATGCTAAAATTTATCATGGAGCAGAATGCATAGATCAAGGAGATGGAGGCTGAGCTAGAGAAGTTGTTCAAAGACAAAGGACATAGTGTGCCAATTATTGTCATCCCACTACAAGAAGTCCCTATCACAGGAGTCAATACAGTATCAACAACACATACAACATAAATTCCATCAGTTGTTCCGGTGATAGCTCTAGATGCATCAAAAAAGTTAGCAAAATCAATGGAGGACATGTCTCTGCAAGGACAAGAAATCAAAATACTGCAGGATGATATTAATAACCTCTAGAAGTTGAAAGCCACGTTTCAATCTAGCTACAACACACAGATGCACAAATCACAGAGGCTCAAGCAAGAACTGCAAAAGTTGCAGAAGGAGACTATCATGGCCAAGACACTGTCAGAAGCCAAAGAAAACATATGGATGGACATTTTTCAGTCAATGACAGAGATATGGCCTCTTATATAGATTTTGTTTGAACAACATGAAATTGTGCAGAGAGCCAGACAAGCCATTGACAAGATAAGGGGAGAATTGGGAGAAAATCCTATAGAGGCCACATAAATCATCAGGTTCTTGAATTCCAAGACCAAAGAAGAGTTGGAAGCATTGGATATCAAGGATAGAACATAAACAATTATTGAGGTCAAAAAGGTTTTGAACAAGAAGGGATTAATGCTACAACTTGAGGATAAATCTCAGTCAATTGATATTGGAGTGCAAAGGTTTTTCAGCAAAGTCGACTCACTACACAAGAAAGGTCTTCTAGGTTTACTAGTGATCAATGATAAACCAATTACTCTGTCAGACTACAAAGAGAAGATCCTTGCAATGGTGAAAGATGGATCTAAATTTGCAGGCATCCAAGGGAGCATCACTGGCAAGGAATTCTTAGAAACTCTACAGTTGGACCTGAGCATCCAACATGAGATAAAATACATCTTCATCACCAAGCCAACCTTTGGCAAGTACACAAAGATGGATGAAACTTACAGAAGATTACTCAAGGTCTCCATTCCCAGTCAAAAGAGATCAGAATACCTATGTGCCTTGATCGAGTAGATATGATGTGGACATATGAGTCAACATGAGGAAGATAGTCAAAGTTGATTGGATTAATCACCAACTACTTTCCCAGAAATCAAAATTCAAGATTTGGACAGATCACCAATAGTCCTATTATTTTGTAATATGTAATCTAGTTAGTTAGATTTTTCCTCTTCAGTATCCTAGTCATTAATGACAGGATCAGATGTAATTATTGTATAAATACTTCTCACTTAGAAGTATTGAGGGTTGATTTTTGTGCCTAAGAAGCTATCATTGTAATCTTTTTAGAAGATCGACCAGTAATAAAAAGACAGATTCACAGGATTCTTGCATTTGGATGTTGGTGATGTTATCTTGCTTTGTTAATGTTTATCTTACTCTGTAATCATTTTGTTTTCTGTCTCTAATCATTTAAAGGAAGTTAATGAACAAAATTTGTCCTAGACACTTTGTTTCTGGTCTTTAGCTATTTGCATGTTATTATTCTGATATTAATCAAAGAAATTCTTAATTGCTTCTTTGCTTGATTGAATATCTCACCTGTTTTATCTTTCCACCACTTTTAATTCTAAAAGATCCAACATTCTCACTATCTCTCCCTGTGAATAAATCTTATAAAAGTTGTATTATATCTTAATCTTTAACACAAACCCCATAGCCCAATGGATGTTTAAATGCAATACCTCAACCAATCTTTATAAATAAAACAACAATCTCAGATTATTTTAACTAGCCTAATATCTAAAAATCAAAACAAATCTAAATCTTACAGAGAGATCTCTCTCTGAAACTGTGTTGGGGCTCAGAAATGTCCGATTCTCATCCACGTTTCCCTTCATCATTCTTCACATTTCATCGCCCCATTAACCTTTCACGATATCATTTCCATAAATATACTTGGGTTTCACCTTATTGTTCTCCACTTTATTCATTTTAGTATTAAAAGGGAATTTGTGATTAAATGTTAGAAAATTGACATGTTTTCATATATATCTCAAATATGTGTGAGCATTGTAATGTGTAGGAATATGTGAAGGATTAATTCAAAGGACTTCTCGAATACTTCCTCCACCATTTCAATATTTGAGGAGATAATTCGAGCCCATTCCAAGGAGAAGATCATGGATATTTGGTTGGAATATCTTATCCAAGATATATGAGAGATATGTGTGAGGATTTAAAGGGATTATATTTTGTAATAATGGGAAACATGTTGAGAGAAAAGTGGATCTGTAATAATGAGATGGTTATCTTATATTCAAGGCTCTCATGTATAAAAGAGAGTGCTCTCTCTTCATGAGATTTCAATTGTAAGTAGAGAATTAGAGTAGTCATTAATGGTAGTCATTAGGATTCGAAAGAGAAAGGGATTCTTAGCTTTGATTCATGGTTTTGGTTTTNTTCACCTTATTGTTCTCCACTTTATTCATTTTAGTATTAAAAGGGAATTTGTGATTAAATGTTAGAAAATTGACATGTTTTCATATATATCTCAAATATGTGTGAGCATTGTAATGTGTAGGAATATGTGAAGGATTAATTCAAAGGACTTCTCGAATACTTCCTCCACCATTTCAATATTTGAGGAGATAATTCGAGCCCATTCCAAGGAGAAGATCATGGATATTTGGTTGGAATATCTTATCCAAGATATATGAGAGATATGTGTGAGGATTTAAAGGGATTATATTTTGTAATAATGGGAAACATGTTGAGAGAAAAGTGGATCTGTAATAATGAGATGGTTATCTTATATTCAAGGCTCTCATGTATAAAAGAGAGTGCTCTCTCTTCATGAGATTTCAATTGTAAGTAGAGAATTAGAGTAGTCATTAATGGTAGTCATTAGGATTCGAAAGAGAAAGGGATTCTTAGCTTTGATTCATGGTTTTGGTTTTCATGCTTTTATTATTTTGTTATGAAGATTGATTTGGTTATTGTAATAGAAAATTGCTTCATTGGCGTGAGCTCACATATGTTGTTATTCAACTCTTCACATGTTGTTCTTGTTTTTCCTTCATGTAGTTCTCCATTTCTAGATTACTTCCCATTCTTAGAGTAGTTTCATTTAGGCAACTAGATTAATTCTACTTCCGTCCTGTGTTAGGTTAATGATTCAATTTCAATCGTGTGCTAGATTAGTGATTCTATTTCGGTCGTTTGTTAGATTAATGATTCAATTTCTGTCGTAGCTTAAACATTAGATTAGATTAGTTCTGCTTCAATCTTGCATATACTTTGCGTGTGCTTCGTTAGTTTACGAACCCCGGGTTGACAAATTAGATAGTTGGGAAAGTAATACAACTTAATTAATACAACATTAGTTCAACCCAATATAACAACTGTCATTCCCTTGTCACGATTGTTGTTCCTTTTGCTATTCATTTGAACGGGACGATTTTTGTTCCTTTTGCTGTTCATTTGAACAAAACGATTGTTGTTCCTTTTGTTATGATTGTTGTCCCTTTGCAGGGGTTTCATCTTTGGAGGACGAGTATTGAAAATGGAAGGTAAGAACCTACGTAGGTGACAAGTAAAATGCTTGTGCCAGCGCCTACCTTTGGACGATGCATAGAGGTTATATTTTAAGACATCTTTAGAGCCCAACAAGCTGGTAGGGCTCGATCCCAGTTTTGAAGTGGTTTTGGTAAGTTACCTTTGTTAATTTCTTCTTCCCTTAACAACCTCTGGGAATTATAGAGTGCTAACACCTGGGAGTTGAATATCTTCTGAAAGGAGGTGCTCTTATGAATCCTTCTTCTTCCTGAGACCTATCTGTTTCTGTCAATCGTTGATTCTGAATTTTGAATCTTCTCGGTGGAGAAGTGTCCTCGTAATTTTATCTGTAGACTTTCTTATCCCATTTGATTGTTTCTGCATAGATTTTTGGATATGTTTCTTGTTCTGTTGTTTTGGAGATTGATCCCTTTTCTTTCTGATTGTATACAATTCTGGACTTGTCATGATTAGGCCTTTGACTACTGATAATGTCATTCAAAACTTTAGAGTTGTTTTGCATATTTTTATTTTGAATATCCTTTCTTAATGTGAAAATCTATGACTCCAAATTTTCAACGATCCTGTTTCTTCCTTCTAGCTTTTCTTTGAGTGCTTCTTCAATTGTTTTATCTTCTTCAATTTGAACCTTCAAATTTGTGATCATTTGTTCTAATTCCTGAGTGTCTTCTTTCTTGTCTGGTTATGTTTGTAGATTCTTTTTTTTCCTCATTTCTCTTCTGATAACTTCTATGGGACTCATCAATTCCTCTTAGTATTCAACTTTTGCCTCTTCAATTTCTTCTTTAAATTCTTCATATTCTTCTTCGGAGTCTTCTTTATCAGAGTCTTCTATTTCCATGAATAGAACTCTTTCTGTCTCACTGTCACTGACTTCATCTTCATCTAATGATGAGATGTCTTCTTTGGTGCATAATTTTTTATTGAAAACTTTCTTTGTGGTTATTTTTCCTTTTTTTAGTAACTTTCATCATTTCTCTTTTTCTTATGAGGACATTTGTTAGCAAAATGACCAATACCATCACAATTAAAACAAATTAAAGGAACCTTACCTCTATAACTGTCGTCAATTCTCTTGTTCAATATTTTGACAAAGTTGGCCACTTCTTCATCATCTTCTGAGACGTCACTATTGCTGCTATGTTCTTTGATGGGTGTTCTATATGTAGTAAAACCCTCAATCAAATTGTCAACCCGGGGTTAGTAAACTTAGATTTGTATCACTATATGTGCCAAGGCATAAAAGCTAGAGGAAGTATAGTCTAACTAAGTATATGGTCTATCTGAGGGATAACCTAATTAAGCAAAGACTAACAATGAGCAAACCCTATTAAGGAACTTAAACTATTTATCCTAAACAACTTTTAAACAATGGATCGATGGATTGTTCCTAAAGAAACAAATGAAAACCCTACTTTACTTAATCAATCTAATGAGAAAAATAAATCCATCTATTTAGTCTATTCAACTTAATGAGCAATAGAAACAACAAATTAATCTAATCAATCTATTCAAATCATTGAACAATAGCAAGTAAACAAGTAAACAACTAACCTATTAAAAATTATGTAGCAAGTAAACTAATCAAAACTACTCAACAAGTAACTAATCAACTATTAAGCAAGTGGAATTTATTCTTAAGATAAAACTCATAATTACTTCCAATCTACAAAAGGAAATCTTAACCTATTGAACTAAAAACATCATGGTAGTATTCAAATATTAATCAACAATTACTCTTAATCTACAATAACAAGAAACTTCAAATATAATGATGATGATTATGTCTTCGGTGTCTTATGACATCACGATGGTATCTAACAATTAGTGATAGTTCAAGAGGAATAATTTCAATATTAACTTCTATGGAGAAATGAAAGGTATGAATCAGACAATCTAACGAGAGCTTAGCCATCATATAAGAGATATTAATTATCCTGAAAATCCATTTGATCTCTCAATTTATGCATTAATCATCAACAATAAGAAAACACTATTCTACTTAATTCAAATGCACTGTAGGAAAATTCACACCATTAGATACTTATAACTAAAAACTTAACTCAAACTCAAACCTCTAATTAAAATTGCAATTTAAATCTAGAATGGAAATTTCATAAAATAAACTAAGCTAATCCTATTATTAACAATTCAAATTGCNAAAACTCATAATTACTTCCAATCTACAAAAGGAAATCTTAACCTATTGAACTAAAAACATCATGGTAGTATTCAAATATTAATCAACAATTACTCTTAATCTACAATAACAAGAAACTTCAAATATAATGATGATGATTATGTCTTCGGTGTCTTATGACATCACGATGGTATCTAACAATTAGTGATAGTTCAAGAGGAATAATTTCAATATTAACTTCTATGGAGAAATGAAAGGTATGAATCAGACAATCTAACGAGAGCTTAGCCATCATATAAGAGATATTAATTATCCTGAAAATCCATTTGATCTCTCAATTTATGCATTAATCATCAACAATAAGAAAACACTATTCTACTTAATTCAAATGCACTGTAGGAAAATTCACACCATTAGATACTTATAACTAAAAACTTAACTCAAACTCAAACCTCTAATTAAAATTGCAATTTAAATCTAGAATGGAAATTTCATAAAATAAACTAAGCTAATCCTATTATTAACAATTCAAATTGCAAGTTAAAATGCTTATAAAACATAATTTAAATTCTACTTCTACCTCAACAAACTACAACAAAACTGATAAGAAAACTAGATAAGTAAACTGAGAATTAAAATCAAAACTAGCAACTATTCATCCATCGAAGCTTTGCCAAAGAAACTTTATACTCTGTATTAACTCAATACTTTGTTTTAACTATTCTATTTCAACCTGCAAAAATTCAAACTAGCATTTAATCATACAATAATATTAGTGGCTAAGATTGCAAGCTATTTACTAATAATTAAAAAGACACAACATATTAACAGCTATCGTTTACAAACAACCTGGAAGAAGGAAATTGAAACAATTAAATTATGAACAACAAACACACAACATGTAAAATGATAAAAACACATATAATGGAAAATGAAAGAAATGACAATTGCACAACTAAAATACACGAGCTAACTATCTAACTATTCACCCAGACCATTGGTTGGCCCCTTAGCAGGTCGTGGCTACTCCTCAACAACGAATCATGAGCTAAATCAACACTATTCTGGCATTTAAATTAAAAACGTAGTCTTGCACAAGTTTATGGAAATGTCTTGCATTACACAAAAAACAAATTCTAGCAATCCTTCACAATTCTTAACCACTCTTGTCTGACCACTACTGTGGTATTTATAACATTTACAATTTGAGGTCCACCACTGGAAGGGTCGACCTCCTGTAAAAGCAACAAATTCCATTAAATATGCTATAACTGCCTTTAGCTTCTAGAAACCAAATGAGCCACTCAACGCTCAACATAACAACTTAATCCAAGATATCAAGAGCTTAGTAGATGGAGGCCATGAGGGTGAAAAAAACCCATGTCGCCGATTTTCCCATCACAGGCCGCCAATATAACAACCGCCAACTTTCCCATGTTCTTAGTGTTGGATGCAGTGTCGGGCGTAGTGTCGGATGAAGTACCAGACGCAGTGCTAGATGGAGTACCGAACGAGCTATTGGATGGAAAAACACGATGCAATTTTTCCCTGTGACACACAGATCGCACATTAACTTCTTGTAATCATTAAATCAAACTGAATTAAACTTAAACCCATCACAAAACATCAATTACACGTACTTGGTATAAGCTATGATGATTTTCTATGAAATCCTTCAAAACTTCTTCAAAATGGTTATTAATACAAATATAATATTTGTCAAAAAGGATTCAATCAGCATCATTAAACAACCAAATCATGAAATCAACATTACCCCCACACCTAAGATTTTGCAGGTCCCACTGCAAACAAAAATGAATTGCCCAATATAACTAGACTTGTTGAGCAGGGGATGGATTAGCTTTAGCAACTTCTTGCCCTGAAGACTTGGTCTTGGCCTTCTTGCAGTGTTTCAATTATGCACGGAGGCTACAATTTTCATTGGTCATTTGCTGAATCAATCTTTGTATGGAATTCACATTTTCTTGTAGTATTGCATTGTCATGGTGGAGATGTCTATCCATGGTATTCCTATCTTCCAACTGTTGCAACAAATGAACATTTTCCTATTGTATCTTTTCAATGGTTGGAGCATGATCATATATCTTAGAGGAGGGCTTGGATCCCTTGAAGAATGTAGAAAGTCTATCAGTTTTGGGATCTGGTATAGGCATTTGAGAGGTAGGAGTAATAGGGGGTTTATGAGGAGAAACAAGTTCGGATTTTGTCTCTCTATGAGGCTCCAATTCTTTTGCATACACTTCCCTAAGTCTTTTATGAGGGATTTCGATATCGAAGGATACTTGGATAGGGTCCAAAGTGGTTGGGGTTTTTTCATAAGGTTTTCCTCTTGTATTTCGGGAACTTTTTCGAAAAGATCCTCTCTTGAGTCGATTAGCTCCTCTCCTATTTGTGGGGACTACAAGGAAGTCTTGTCGAATTACCTCTTGTAACCTTTTGGGTGTAGGATCAATAGATGTTGAGGGAATTGGATATTTATCAATAGGCTTCATAGTCTTCTTTCCCGATGAGGCTGCAGGGGTATCAACAAGTTTTTTAGTATTTTTTCCGGTAAAGGGGTAGCTTGAATAGGAGGGTTTGGAGTGTTTGGAGAATGGGGTTTGGATGGAGTAATAGTCCCTAGATCAATTGTTTTCTTGCTGGTCTTGATTGTAATATGAGGGTTTGAAAATTGATAAATGAACTCATCCCATGTCTTCCCTTGTTTTTCCAACTCCGCTATAACAAGCAGTTTGATGAGGTCGTGGTGGAATAGGTTGTTATGGGGATTGACCATGTTATTTTGTACTTGGAAAGACATCTTCTCAAGACTTTTTAAGAAGTAAAAGGGAAAATTCAATGGCTTATTGAATTGAAAATGAGCTAATAATTGAAAGTGGCAGGCTTTATATATATACCTTCACAAGTGATCATTCTGGTGATGAATATGAGAGGGTTAATTATCTCATCCTTAATCCACTCCTTGGAGTATCCCTTAGCTCCAGAGACATTATGAGATTTAGTTTTAAATACCCTATTGTAGCTCGCTCGTGGAAACTGGTGGTGTTTGAATCAACGGTCTCCAACTCTTGGAAGATTTGTGGCTGAGGAAATTGACTCCTCAAAAACCATGAAGGTGAGAGACCCCACATGCACTATCCTTCCATCAAATCCTAGGGTGAATTGTAGAGAAACTCTATCATCTCGGCCCTGCAAATGAGCTAAGAACGGTCCCTACCCTGCGCGAAGGAACACTTCCCTGCACTGTGCAAACTCGGGGATAGAAAAGAGGTCAGCATAGGAGGACAAATCATACTATTTGGGCATGGTGATAGTGTGGACAAATGGACAGAGGGAAGAATTTGACAGAGGACGAGCCCAATTAGGAAGAGGATGGGAGCGATTAAGAAGAGGGCGAATGCAATGAGAAGAGGATGAGCACAATGCATAAAACAATTTAGTCTTAAAACAATTTTGACAGTCACATTGAACAAGAGCAGAGAGTGTTCCATTATTACTTGTTTTGCCATCATTCTCACACAATCTGTTCCTATTTCTTGCATATTATAAGGTATGCAATCCAAATCTGTAATGAAAAGTCTGTAAAGAAAAACCAGTTAAGTGGTCTGTCAAAGAAACGTACAGTAGTTTATAACACACAGGGAATTAGCATTTCGAAATAAAATAACTGTTGATATAATAGCCTGTATCATGAAGACAATAAACAAAAAAAAAATTGTTTAAAGATTCCACTTCTTCTTCTCATGGCTTATAGATAGGCAGTGTTGTCATTTTTCAACTCATGAAACCATCCCCCCACTGCTAAGTATTATGACACCTCACAATAAAAATTATAGGAAACCGGTCAATTCTCCCAATAACCGAAGATTTACAGCTTGTTAAGTGTAGAGATAAATTTCACATATCGATCTGACAAGATGATTAGAATATGGCCCCACCTATAGGATATAATATCCTACATATAGATAAGAAGAGGTAGGTGAGAGAGTTTCAAGATAGTCTCAAAGTTGGTTCCCAATGGAAGATTTATGGAGTTCATTAACCTTAGCTTACCCATACATACTTTGTGTCAGATTTGTCTACAAGTAATTTCATACATCAGAAAAAGTTTAAATTTCTTATTATATTTTTTTTGTCAGATTATCATCCTCACTAGGTAGTGATGGAAGATTGGTTTTTGTCATTGATGTCAACCCTAGTCATGGGTTTTGGACCGCAAGATTGATGAAGGTATTTGGACATGAAGGAAAATGCACATGCAAAGACAACACCCATGGATGGATAATATACATCATCCACGTGGTATGTGGCATCCACGTGGATAATATACATTGTTTCTGGTGGTATGTGGCATGTCACATGGATCCTCATGGTTGAGGAGAAATGAATTTTTGAAGATGACAAAGTGAATTGTACATGTAGGCCCTGAAGATAATTACAGAAAATAATTACA
>SNQJ01S0187039.1:0-18520 GCA_010110895.2 Picea sitchensis
GCTTCTGCTCTAATTTGAAGGATTCATGGGATATGATGACAAGCAGATGAGCTTCAAGGATCCATTTTATTCTTTTCATATGTCAAGGTTCAATCCAGGAATGATCACATCCCTATAGAGCAACGAATTCATTGTAGAAACTCGTCTTAGTAACTAGGCTACAAAACTATATTATGAGTTTCTATAGAATAAGAAGTTTTTGTAGCTACTCATTACAATAATAGCTAATTAAATCATTATGCACAAAGAAGAATGGAATTAAACATAAAAATGGGCAATTTACCTTTCACTTCCTTCAATGCACATGTTCTAGCTAATCAAGATTTTATGGCCAAAAGGATGAAATGGGGCACAACTAAGGCATAGATACAGGCTTTCGGATGGAAGTATAAGACAAAAATGTGGAAAAATGAGTCTTTTTTGAGGACTCAACATATCCCCCACACGAAAGATGTTGCACGTCCTCGTGCAACCAAAATTGAATTTTGTTTCCTCCAACAAAGTTTCAAAATTTTGACCCCTTTAATCCTAAGCTCTGTCTAATGCATCAATCAAAATGGTCAATATTGAAGAGGAGGCTTGTCCCCGACTTGTTACCTTATTCAACTTTGTCCTCAATCCCTTAATCTTGATTCTTCCTAACTTGCTTTGTATATACCATTTCCTGGCCTTTGTTTCTAGCAATTTCTTCTAAGATCTCAACTGTTCTTTATCCCTTTATAATTAAGCAATGTTGGTCTTCAAGACTGCATTTATGTTTTAATATGATTTTCAAGGAGTGCCAACTCCTTGAGCTCCTCTTTTTAATTCACTGATCCTGCCAAATCACATTTATTTTAAATATATGGATATTGGTTCATTATTGGTCCCTTGTCAACTTTAGTGGCTTCACGAATTTCATAATCAATCATGAACTGATTAAATCCTCTCTTTGCTTCATCTGAATCATAAGTTGACAATTTAAAACCGGGAGATGGACTAAGAAATGAATCAAACCTAATATTTTTATTTGGATTTCTCCTCTTCACATTGTTTGGATACTCCTTGTTAAATTCTTTAAGTTCGATGACTTCCTTGTCTTGAGCTTGGTTGCTTTCATGTTGTTCTGCAGTTGAACCTTTCATCATACTCTTGGTTGTTCTGCGCATGATGGCCTCTAGATTTCTATTCTTGTCTTGTATAGCCTATGCTCTGCCTCCCAGATCAAGAGACCTTGAATTCTCATCTTCTATATTCAATTTGTTGTCCTTGGCTTTATTAACTTCCTTTGGTATGCTTCCTTTGGATTTTCAAGGTTCAGGGTTCGAAACCCCAACCTCTTTTTTGGTCTTTTGTTTTACACTCTTCTTCTTCTATGTTTCCTTAAGGTAGCCTTGTATCTTGTAAAATAAACACTTATGATAATTGTAGCTCGAGATCACCAATTCGAGCCTTTGTGCCATCAAAATGTTTTGCAAAATATTTGGTTACCTCCTTGTCGTGCCCCTAAAATATTAGTAGCAAGGGAAACTATTCAACTCTCTAAAATCGCCTCATGCATTTTGGATACACTTCCTGAAGTTCAATCCCAATTGGATCATACCTTACCATAGGTACCATATTTTGAATTTGCATAATTAGTGAGATATCTAACTAAAACAATACTCTTTGTCATAAGGAACGAGAAAACAACAATAAACATATGGAAAAATTTATGATTGAAGGAGAAAGATTTGGGCGACATTAGTGATGGTGGAGTTCATAATTCAATCATGTAAATGATCATGCCATTTTTCGTACCATTATTACAGTTCGTGATGACACTCCTTCATGATTGGATCGATTTGATGGTCCAATCAACCACTCTTGTAATATGATGCATGTCGAAAAATAATGTTTTCGCTATGCATATTAGAATTGTGTATAAAGTGTTTTGGCATGATAAATTGCTTGGTTAAGGTAAGTTCTTACATGCATAACATCAAGTTCGGAAAAAAATGGATAGAGTAAACTTAGGAAAACATAGTATATATATCTTTGAAGTTCAGGTTTTTTTCCATCCTATGTATAATTCATAATTCTAATTGCATAAATGAGTTAATAAACTATTACCTCTGTGATTTTACCTATAGCCCGAAGATCTCATCACCTTTAGAACTAGAACTGAAACATAACTCAATGTGAAGTGTTGGTTCTCCTACTGGAACTTAATGAATGTATTGTTGTATTCTTTGAGAGAGTTCTAGAACTGAAGGTGAAGGCTACTCATGCTAATGAAGAATGAATCCTGAAGAATTCTGAAGAATGTTGTTGCCGAAGAAGATGATCTGATGTTGATACTGAAGGTGCCAATCTGAATCTGTTGCCATTGTTGGAGAAGATGATCATAGTTTGCTGCAAATGTGGAAGAAGATCTGAATTTGCTGAAAATGAAGTTTCCATATTTGAATTTCATGCTAGGAAAATTGTGCAAATTTTGAAAATGTTTTAAATCATGGCTGATAGGTGGATGACCATATGTTCATGATTTAAAACCATCTCTAAGCCACAATATCATCTTGGGATGCGTGCAACGATACAAAACTATAAATCTTCTACAAAAAGATAACTGTAACTATTTACAAAAATTCTGGTATTTTTTATTAAATCAATTTTAAAACATGCTTGCTCATCCCTTATCATTCATTTTCCAAAAAATTCATTTGCGAAATACTCAATCTATCATATTCTCCTCAAAACCCATATCTCATATTTGCTTAAATCAGCTTCATTTGCTTGCAAATATCGTGCAAAAATCATTCATGGGAATAGTTTGCTATAGGAAATCTAGCTGCTAAAACATTTTATAGGGGAGTTTTGGTAGCTGTAGAAAAAATCACTGTAACTACAAAAAGTTAAAAAAAAATGATTTACAAGTAAAAGAATATGGAGATCTGATAATGAACGACCTTGTGCTAGACTCAGCCTTGTTGAAAGATTAGAAACATCCATACATCAAAGAATATGTTGCCATGTTTCTTTCTTGTCCATAAATCCAATGTGAACACACTTACTTTGCAACAAAAGCAAGGCCAAGTCTTATAAATCTCATTTGTTTTCCCTTTAAGGCCTCAAAACAAGTTGCTAGACAATGTCTTGAATACTGCTCAACATAAACAGAGATGGAGCCAGTGTCTATCATTCAAACTATCGGTTCAACGTTTTTCTCATATTTGAAGTCCACTAAAGAAAATAGTCAAAAAATTAGAAAATTCCAACAAAAATGACAAATGCCTAGTGAGTCTCATTCTAAGAACCCCTTACTTTGTCACCATTATGGTTATGACAAATTTTTTTTCTTAAAGTGCTCAATGCCAACTTCAACTCTTGTTGTAAAACCAACATGAATCCTATGCACTAGGTCTTCATAATTACCTTCATGTATTTTCCCATTGAATAAATATGTGATACAAAGGGCATAAATTAACTTTCTTTGAAGATCCCCATGTGGTAGAATTTGAACAATGAGCTCTGGATTGAAATCTAGAACTTTTTTCTCTCCCCCCCACACTGGGGATGATGCATGTCCTCATGCATTTTTCTGAGATCTGATATTTAAGTCATGTTGGAGTTTGAATGGAGAGGACTATCAAAAGATTAAAGTATTGTGGGAATTCTACATGTTGATCATGTTGAATGGTGGCATTCTGAAAAAAAAAATACAAACTGAAATAAAATACCCATAAGCTAATGTTGGAGATTGATTCTTTCGCGTAGATACATCTACTGAAATGATCTATTTGTTGAATTCGATCTGAACTCTGTTTTTCTTATCACATTTATTATCAAATATTGCTAGAAACAATGCCAAATAACAAGCATGAATACTATTATAGGGAACCAAAAACTCTACTATAGGGAAATGTATTACAACATGAATAACATTCCCATTTTATTTGTAAGATGTAGAAAAGGCTGCAACTATTGATATCATTAAACCATATAATATTCATAAAAAAGTGAATCCATGATACAATTATTACCATGCAAATGGATGTGCTGACGTTGAGCATGGAAAGAAATCATTGGATTATCGACCATTAATGTATGTTGTTAACCAATGCAAGATCACTCACCATTGATGTTAATGAGAATCAATGTACCCTTAATGCATGCATCATGTCAGGCACAAATGAATGTGTTGGCGTCGAGTAATCTGCAAGATCTGACAGTCAGGAGGCATTAATGCATCCCCATTGCTATCAGTGAGGAAACCTGTCATTTAGGCATACAAGTTCCAAGGCATTACAAATATCTCTTGATCTTGATCCTAGATAGAGTGTTGAAGTCAATGGGATAAGACCTACTGGAAGGAAGGCCTTAATGAATCCCACATCATCCGGTATGAGCATAGAACCATGTTGATTTGAAGAACCAAAATATAAGACTGAACCAACATGCAAAACTTATTGAGAATGTTTCCCGCCAGTTGCCTAGTTTTCAAGCAAAACTCATGTTCAATTGCGCTAGTAAATTGATTTTCACAACTAGACTTAGTTTTGTATTTACTATTTTGTTTATTTATTTATTCTTCTATCCTATCCTACTTTGCTTGAAAAATAAAATCTCTTTCAAGTATAGGAATACTTCCAACGAAGCCATGTGCATAATAGGATTACAAATAAAATAATACTAAGGTTTGAAAGATATACTTTGATAGATACCCAAATATGAAAAACCAACTTCTTTGATTGATATCATGTCAAGAATTGTTGGAGAGTGAAGGAATGTTGTGAATTGATAGTTGCCTGGAACCATGATTCAATGTAGCCATGATACCCTTGGTTCACTTGTTCATTACCACCACTTTGTATGTCCTTTGTCATGCCATGCAAATCTTTTACTATTTGTTGATTGGTCTCTTGAACGGATAAAGGATTTGATGATAGGCATGGTAGAAATCCATCTATCTTAGGGTCTAATGTATTCTCTCTATTAGATGTTTCCCATGTCTATTTCATCTCTTCTAGGTATTATTCTTGATGTTGTTCATGGAATATTTGGTCTTCTATCACTTCCCAGAGTGCATGTATGTTCCTGAATGTTGTCAGGATTTGATCCTCATGAGATGCATAGATGTTTCCAACTACTACTAGGATTTGCGAGATTTCTTGGAGTTTCGTTTCCTCCTTTGCTCAAAAAATTCTTGAGCATGCTTGAATTCTTATTACCGGTTGATAGTCCATGTCTTGCACATGGATTAGTGCATGGGGGTTATTACAACACCCAAAAATAATTGGAAATTTTCTACTTTTTGAATGAAATCTACAAAAAAAAATGAAACACACCATGTTTTGAATACCTCATGCTACTAAGACCCTGTTGTCACTAGGTTATCATTTGACACGAGTTAGTCTTTACATGCATTCTACTTAACATGTTTTAAATAGTTGAAGAGAGACTTGTTACGACTCTTCTCATAGCGAATGCACAGGTTCTTACGTCTCATCTTCTTGTGTCTCTTCCCATGCATTCATTGCTATATGAATTTAAATATAAAAAGAAAAACTAATGCCTTTTTCACTTCCCCGACAACGACACCAAAAATTTCAGTCAGTTCAATAGGTGAACTTTGCTACATTAAATTATCAACTTGGGAATCGTAAACTAATGAAGTGCAACACAAAATATATGCATGCCTTAGCTTCCAATATATCCCTAAATGGCTATGAAAAAAACAAAATTGTTCATTTCCTTAGCTGTAGAAATAGAGTTATGTTTAGCTGCAGAAATAACAGAGTATTTGTAAATGCTAAGGAAACAGATCACAATGATTATTCTAACACTTAAGATCATTAACCTATTGGATCATTAGCTATTGATCAATCACATGTTTTCAATCATCCAATTAATGAAGGTTTTTGTGACTGATGTAAATAATATTTTATTCAATTAATGACTTTTGTGTGTTAGTCTACTTTTGTTGCAAACATAAATAAATTACTTGCACGAAATGAAAGACCATGAAATAAGAATCCACGCAATTGAATGATGAAAACACTACCAACATAAAGTAAATAGGCAACGCACTCCTCCTCAGGGGGATTTCCTAGCTCGGTGAACGCTTCCAGAAGAAACTTATATGACTAAACTCACAAAATTAAAACAAATGACTCATGCAATTGAACAATAACTAGAGATTTGTATTAATTCCAACAACAACACAATTACAACATTTTCTTATCAAGGAGTGTGCACATATCCCTATGAAGGTCTGAGTACCCATATTTACACAATACAAACAAGATCACAGATATCCAAGCTACATGGATCTTAAACCCATTCACAACTATTATTCTAGGAAGATCCAATTTAAAGAATCCGTCATATATCCCAAATCCTTCACATTTTGAGGAAAACGTTCGCAAAAAACCCTAATGGCGTTGTCCTACACAAAACCAATGTGGATGATTGTCAATATTCTCCTTCATCTGCTCACCATTGACCCCAAAATACTACCTCTCTACTTTGATACGGGTTTCATAAACAGTTGGTAACAAATTACATATGCTCATATGCAAAATCAGATCTAAATATTTTGTGGATGTATATATTAAATTTTGGTTACCCATGTATTGTATAAATTCATGACAGGATGCATGAATTTCTCTAATACAATCTTGTTTCAGTCTCATGCCTTGATTTGATGAAGTTGGCTTGCACACTCTACCACATGTGCATGTTGACTTGCAGGTTTGACTTTGTTTATGCTCTGATCTAGAGGATTTGTGGGCTATGATGATAGGTGGATGAGCTTCAGGGATCCATTCGATGCCTTCCATATGTCAAGGTTCAATCCAAGAATGATCGCATCCCTATTGAACAACAAATTCCCTGCATAAACCCATCTTAGTGACTAGGATACATAACTGTATTATGAGTTGCTAGAGAATTGAAATATTATGTAGCTACTCATTACAATAATAGCTAATTAAATCACTCTGCACAAAGAAGAATGGAATTAAACATTAAAATGGACAGTTTTCCTTTCACTTCCTTCAATGCACATGTTTTGTAGCTAATCAATATTTTATGATGCAAAGGATGAGATGGGGCATAACTAAGGCATATATATGGGCTTTTAGATGGGAGTATAAGATAGAAATGTGACAAAATGAGTTTGATTTGAGGAATCAACAAGTACTCCCCCGACATGACATCCTCATGCTACCATGTAGCCTCTTTAAAACTGTAGTAAGTCCATTGGACCTTTACCAGTTCGATGGATCGATTTTGGATCACCTTGACCTTCCTATCCAATATGTGCACTGGCTAGACCTAGAAAATTTCCTTCATGCCCCACTTGGAGCACAGTCTAATCAAGTACGTGGTTAGGATTAGGAATATACTTTTAAAGTAAATATTATGCACATGCAATGATGTAGGCAATGTAAACATGTATGCAATGGGACCAATCCTCTCCAAGATTTCAAATGACCCACAATAGTGTGCTGCCAATTTTGAGTATATTCCCAATTTTAGTGCACTTTTCTTAGCCTTCACTTTCGAAAAGACATGGTTACCCACTTGAAATTCTCTATGTGTTCTACCTTTGTCTGCATCAATTTTCCACCTTTCTTATGCAACATTCATATTTTACTTAATCTTTACCATCTATTATTCCATTTCCTTGAGCAACTTAGGCCCAACAACTACTCTATCTACTGGGTTGTCCCAACTCACTAACGTGTTGCACTTTCTTCCAAAATGGATTCAAATGGGATCATATTTAAATATGCATGATACCCATTATTATAATCAAACTTTACCAAACAGAGGTAGTCTTCCCACTTGGAAGGCTTATCCATTACATACATCATCAAAATATCTTCAATCTCCTCATTAATCCTCTTTGTCTTTCCATCTGTCTTTGGTACCCAAATCCCTTAAATAACCCTTTCCAAAATTTTGACGTAAATTTGGGATCTTTGTCAGATACAATTGCCTTAGACACACCATGTAGCCTGGAAATTTCTTTCATATAGATTTCTGCAATGTTCACTACCTTATGTATTAGCTTCACTGGAATAAAATGAGCAGCCTTTGTTAATTTATCCACCACTAACATGATGTAATCATGTTGCTCCATTATTCTAGGCAGCTTGGTAATATAATCAATTGTAACAACTTCCCACTTCCCACTTCCACTTGGGAATGGGAAATGGATATATAAATCCAACTAGATGTCTATGCTTGTCCTTTTTCTTCTGACACTCCATGCACCTGGCTATGTAATCAACCCCATCTTTCTTCATGCTTGAAAAACAAAATATTGGCCTCATACAACTGCAATTGTTTTCTGATATCTCGAGTGCCTAGCATAAGGAAGATTGCACATTTATCTTAGCACTATATTTTTCATCTCTTGAGATTTAGGAACATATACCTTTCCCCTATACATGAGGACTCCATCCTCTTTTATCTCATAATCTTTAAATTTCTACTAAAAATTACCTCCCTGCAATCCTTCTTTTACTTGCAAATAATGTTGATCTAAATTTGTAACATCCAAAATTATGTCTTTTAAATTTGAAATATGCATGATTATGGTTGTAGCATGCATTCCATGCACCCTCCTACTGAGTGCATTAACCATTTTGATCTTTTTTCCTTTGATATGTTTTATATCAAAGTCACACTCACCAAGTAATTCTAGCCATCGAATTTGTTTGTAATTTTGTGTTGGTTGTCCAAAAAAATATTTTAGACCACTATGTTATGTCCTTAGATCAAATTTTCTACCCATGAGATAATGTCTCCACATTTTCAATGCATGAATAATAACTGCCAACTCTAGGTCATGTGTGCCATAGTTCCTTTCATGCTCTTTGAGCTTCCTGTACTCATAGAAAATAACATGTCCATTTTGGGTAAGGACTCCCCCAAATCCTTCTTTGCATGTATCTATGAACACTACAAAGTCTTCATTTGGAATAACAATCTTTAGTATGAGTTCACTAGTTAAAAAATATTTCAAATGGTGAAAGCTTTCTTCACATTCAAAATTCCATTCAAATTTTACACCTTTCTTTTGCAAACGTGTTTGGTTATGCAATATTTGAAAAGCATTTAATAAATCTCCTGTAATAAGTTGCAAGTCCCATGGATGATTTGACCTATGTAGTATTCCTTGGTGTTGGCCATTCTCTGATTGACTTAGTTTTTTTCTGGGTCCACTGATATGCCTTCTTCTAAGATAATATGGCCCAAATAGTGAATCTGCTTCTAATAAAATGAGCACTTGCTAAACTTTGTGTATAGTTGATGCTCCCTTAACAAAGTTGATGCTCCATCAACTTTGTGTGTGTATAGTTGATGTTATCCTTGTTGACGTGTCATCCTTGTTGACGTGGATGACATGATCCTATTGACATGGCATAGGTGTCCACCTATCAGAGAGTGAGGCATCCATGTCATCTGTCTTAACCAACTTGATTATGCACTGCCATGCTCTGTATCTTCCTTCTCTCTCTCTTCTTTGTTATTTTTCTTCTTTCCTCTTTTTCTCTCTCTCTACATTACCAAATTTGTGGCCATCCAACCCCTTTTATATTTTTTTGCCTCTTGGCATGATCCTAACCGTGGATGTGAGAGAGCGTATTTCTCTGTCCCTACCTTGTCCATGTGCCATGTTGTCTTTGGTTGATTCAATGAGTTAAGATATAACGACTAACCCTCAATAATATCAACAATCCATAATACTTTGGAACCACAAGTGATCGATCCATAACCATGCAACTTACCTCCAACAAATATGATGACTGGGATTGACCTGATCTAATGGTGGATATTGATTTCGGAATTAGAAGTTATCGAAGGTTAATGATGCCACTTGACGTTGAAATATCCAATGGTGTGGGCTGATCTGATATAACGATCCATATCTAATTCAGAGTTAAAAGTGCACGATCCTTTTCAGAGAAACTTACCTCTGAAATATCCAATGGTCAAGGAAAATCTAATTTGATGGTCCAGATCTAATTCAAAGTTAAAAATGATTAAAGGTTAATGATGGCACTTGACTCCGAAAGTTCCAACGGTGGAGATCAATCACGATCAATGATCCACATTCTTTTCAGACTCATATATGCTTGACTGATAACATGGTCTCTTCATTCCAAAATAAAAACTTGTCATGACACCTGTCTCCTCCATTGTCGACTCAGCTTCCACCTACCATCTCCACATCATCTCTAACGCCACCCATATGAAAAATTTCATTTTTTTTTAAATTTCAAAATTTTCCAATTTTCCAATTTCATCCATTTTCCAAAACTTTTATGTCCACCATGAAATCCGTGGCTTAGGTCCACCATTAACCTTTTGAATGGAATGAATTCAAGTTTTAAACTACCAATTTGACTTTTTTGTTTGTCAATTTGACATTTCTGAGCCGATTCCCCTCTGCATTTCGCTTAAAATTGGGAATTTCACCCAATTTTTCCATTTTCTTTCATGGTCAACTCTACAAATTTAAAATTTTTACTTCTACGATTTTATAAACTAGTGCCTCCATGCTATATTATAAACTATGCCTTAGACCATACGGATAATTAAAAACCCATAATTTTTTGCACATCGATATTTCAACAATTTCTCTCCTTGAAATTTTTTGTCAAACATTTAGAAAACAACCTACAATTCCTTCATTTTTGGCCTAGTTCCTAGCCCATACAACCCGACTGTTGTAACCTTCACTCTGATACCACATTTTAATGTACCTGGACCTCTAGTCAGGGCCTCATCACTGCGTAACAACTCTAATACCACATCGTAATGCAACCAAATTCACATATGAGCCACGTTACTCCAAATTCTGGATTTGTCCATACTGAATTTTTGAATTTCTGTTGTCCTTGCTCATTAATTATCTGATACCATAATTAACTATGCCCAACATGGCTTTTTTTTTGTTCTATAAAATATTCCCTACATATGATACTATCAGGCAGGCTAAAACATGCAGTCACATGCATAACCATATAACATTCATAAATGTAATGTGCATTTCATTCCCTAAAATTACAACATAAATCAAATACATAATACACATTATACATAGTAATAAAAAGTACATATAAACATGACACTTATATTTTATAAAAGCACCAAGTGGCTGCAGACCTCAAACGTTCCACCCATCCACAGACACTATTGTTCTAGTTCTCTCAATAGAAGGTCACCCCTGAGCCAGGGTTATGACTCCACAAGGGAAAATGCACTCTCACTAGGCCAACTAAGATCTCACAGTTGCACAATCAATGTTTAGGTGAAGGTACCAAACTTCAACATCAGTTCTAACCTATAGTTTCTCATTCCCCATTAACCTACACCACCCAAGGAAATGTACCCCCTTCTCTGCATGATAATCCCTTGGGTTGTCCCACTTCCCTTCTAGGCCTCCAACATAGGACAACCATGAATTCTCAAAAACTACGGCTCTGGGAACTCTAGCTACTACAATGGAGTCTCTAAGCACCATATAGGCCTCACACTCAGGGAAACCTATTCCCAACAATTCTCCCTCCAGGGATCTAGTCTTCAAGAAACCCAAGATGAATTGTACACCCAAATCCACCCAGGATTCACAGGGTTCACAAGGTAACATGGTCACAATGGATTCTCAACTCCCCCTCCACATGCAATGATAAAAATCAACATGGAATGATAGAATGCATTGAATTTTTCTCTAACTCCCAAGTCTATGTATGCATGGTTTAAACTTGACAATGGCACATAAGGAACCTTTTTCCCCTCACTTGGGAATTCCTTCACCTTTTTGGGAAGTTGGGATATATTCTTAAAATAAGACTTAGGCTTAGGGCTTAGGAATATTTTAATGCATTTGTCTTCGACCCCTAGTTTAATCCATTTTCCTTAAGCTCTAGCCCCCTTTCCCTCTCGTAGAGTCCTAACCCACCATACTCTTTTGTCTGACTTGGTCTTCAGTGGTTATGTATTTTATTAATATCATGAATGTGATTACAATGTACAATGCTAGGCTCGTCGACATTTTAGCATATAGGCTCTCAGACCTAATAAAAACACAAGCACTCTGACCCAAGACTTACATACATAAGCACTTTAGCCCAAAAACCATACTAGCTCACCAGCCTATATAAACATATGTACATATGCACATTTACAACTAGGGGTATTACTGTCACATACCCACTACGACAAAAATAAAATTTTTTCTCTTCCTCAAGTTATAGAATCCCTGAATTCCTACGGGGGCCTAGCGCAGGCTAGCTCTTTCCTTATCCACCTCCATGTGATCGTTGGTTATGACCACAGGCCAAGCCAAGAGGCACCTTTCACATTTCGCGACTCAACGATGCAAGAGAGTCAAGTCTTTCGACTCTTCAAACCCCGAAACGTGATATAGGTCAACGGGGTGTTGACTCCTTCCCTGTGACGAGAACATGCCACCTGTCACCTCTTTCTAGGTGCTATGGTTATGCCACCTGTCACCTCCACGTGACCCCTGCTTTGGGATGTGCCACCTGTCTGCCAGAGCCTTCGGATTTCGGGACTCAAGAGAATAATGAACTGTCGTCCCCTTCCCTCTACAAACCCTGAATTCTTAAATATTACCTTCGATGAGATCAACGACTGCGAATCTCCCCCTGATCTGACGGTCCTGGCCGTATCGAGATTTCGGTAACTAGGAGTTCGAAATGCAGTGACCCGAAACACTGGTCACTCCATTCCCTGAACTCCGATATGCGAGTTCTTGTACGAGATCCAACGATCCTTGATGATTTGGATCCAATGGTCCAGATCTTTTAGGAGTTTTGTGAACTGAGAGTTCACGATGTAGTGACTCCAAATCTCTTGTCACTCCAATCCCCGAATTCTGATATGGGAATTCGTGTATGAGATCAACGACCCTCGTTGATCTGGATCTGACGGTCACTATCCCTCCTGAGCTTAAGGGTGTTGAAAGACACTCAGTCTTAATCCCTTCACTATTCTACGAGATCCAATGGCCCATGGGATTTAAGATCTTTCCCTGAACTCTGACTGCTCACCACGCGTCTCCTCCGATGGACGGTCCAGATCCAGGTTAGATCGACAACCCACAAGCCCCGTGATCTAATGGTTATGATCTCTCTTAAATCAACAACTAGGATTAAGTCGAGATCTCGCGACTCGCGAGTTCTAGGAACTCCTTCTATTGAATTCCTTCAACAACGAGTCAACGAAATGGATAACTCTCGCCACATGTCCCCTTGATGGACGACTATGATCTTTTCGCGAAATTCCCTTTCGCGAATTCTCTCCGGTCTTCACCCTCATTTTCCTAATGTCCAGAACCCTGATGGTTTTAGATCTTCACCACGTGTCCTCTACAAATGGACGGTCCAGGTAACTCCCATGGATCTTGGGATATACGGTCTCGATTCCTTCGCTTCTTGCGAAGGCTGAAAGGGGTCGAGGCATTAACGCCTACGTTCCTTCCTCCAATCTAACGGTCATGACAGACCTCAGATCCTCTGAAAGGATCTCATCCGTTCATCTAGCAAATGAAAGGGTACTCTCTTTCGGTATTTGAAACTCGCTATCCTCCCTGAACTTTGTCATCTATGAAGGACTTGAGATCTTTGCACTCTTTCTCCTAGACTTGACTCTTAGAAGAGTCTTCAACACAACTATTGTGCTCCTTCATCAAGAGGTTCTAGGGTTCTATTTGATCGTAGAGAGCCTGTGCATATCTGCACTACTTCTCATGAGCTTAACAAACTCTGTCCTCCAAGGGACTCAGAATGACTAGGTGAGTAAACCATCGTACATGCAACTACGCCTAAGGTCGATGAACTCACAGTTCGTGGCTCTAGCTTAAGACACTACAAAACTCAAGAGTTTATGAGAACAAGTTATGTCTGAACCATATAATTCCTTACTTGTCTAATTATACAACCATTCAGAAATAGAAGGGATACAATATATCCATTAAGCATTCATTCACACTCCTGAAGGCATATGCAATATAACCAATTCATACACAGTTATAGCTAAATTACACAGGGTAGGAGATCGCTTATCTATTACAAGTTGTCGCCAACCAATCGACTGTGGGTGTTTGTCCTTCCACCCAACCATAGGCTCAGAGGCATTCATTCTTAGCACTTTGGCCACTCCCGTGCCAAGCCATGATATCACCAGGGAGTTCTCACAGTTCTCAAGAGTTATGTCTCTGTCCCAGCTTCTGCTCGGGTCCTGTTCTTTGCAACTCAGAGATTTCTCTCTCGGTTATGGTCTCGGCGAGGTTTCTCATATGCTCTTCCACATCAAGCTCACAACCTTTTGTTCGTGATTCCGCTGAAGAATCTCCCTTACGAGCTTACGCTCTTCCGTCCCGTGTCTCTTCTCCCTTGTGTATCCCCCTTACCCTGGAAGTTTTTTCTGACCTATCCTGTTCCTTCTGTCAGAAGGAAGCTCAGGTCTGCAGGTCACTGCGGTACTTTGGGCTGACAACCCATGTTTCCATTCATAGGGGTGGCTGATTGTTCAACCACCAATCCTTCTTCATTAACTGATTTCTCTCCTCTAGTGATATCATGGCCAGTACTTTCAAGGCTTCACCCCCATAGTCAGTTATTGACAACTCAAACAATAATACATTTACATTGTCCTCATGCATTAGCATGGTAATTCCTATTTTATGATTAATTACAATTTGGGGGAAACAGGGTGTTACAATTCCCTCCCCCTTAAAGGAATACCGTCCTCGGTGTTCTTTCTCAAAAACACATGTCATGCCTTTCTTATTCATTTGCTTCAAAAATATCTATCTTTCTTTCTTGGTCATGTCCTTTTTCAGACCCTTAGTCTTCGTCACCTACCTTCAATAATTCTTGGACAACAAGCACATTAATCATAGTCTGATGCAAAAATATTGCATAAAAAAAAATAATTCTAGGAAATTTTTATAATCTTAGCACAATACTTATATGTGCAATTGGTGGATCTGTATCCACATGGCTCTTTTTTTATCCAGGCTCATTGCTTTCCTTGATGTACCCATTGGGTGCATGATTTCAATTCAATAGCTCACAAGAGCTATCATGGTTTCGTCTTTTCCCACACAGGAAACTACCCACCGTGTGCATGATTCCAATAATTTACAAGAAATATTAAGGTCTCCTCTTCCTTGCGGTCACTCACCCTCCAGGCCCAAGCTCAGGCATCCCCTTCATTGCTATACAATACCTCAGGTGATCCATCTTTCCCTACCAAGGTTTTCTCGCACAGGAAGAATTTCGGAGACTCTATCGAGTCTTACAGTTGAGGCGTCCCTCAAACTTGCTCTACCGATACATTCCTCTGGCTTTTGTTACCTCAACACAGTGTATTTCGGGCGATCATGACTTATCATGGGGTTCTCGTGGATCAGCAATAGCCTTTTTTCATCATCTTCAGCTTTGACAGCCTTCATTTGTTCCTTCTGGACAGATCTTTTCTCCTCACCTGTGTCACAGGCATACAACATTCATGAGACATCATTATAAATTCTAACTTTCATAATTTTTATTGCAAATCTGTCACCCATAGATTTTTCCAATCTCTTCTTTTATTTTCAGATATGTTCCGTACAAACCCAGATTCACAAGCATGGGACTTTCTTTCCCATAACATTTTAGCTCAACAGGAAATCGGTCTTCCTTATGGGATTACAACATTGTCATATCCAAGACTCTTTCTTCCTGCAATCATTCCTCAGCTAATCAAATTATTAGTTCTCATGCACATACATTTTTATCCCACCTTTTCAACTTCATCACAACAATTTCAGAATTGTGCATACTAACAATCAAATTCACTTTCTCAAAAGGAAATACCACTCCTCGCAGTTTGGCTCAATAGGCAATCAATCTTTCCTATGGGCTTACCTCACTGCCATATCTATGACCCTTTGTTTCCTGTAATTCATTCTTTCCACAGCCAAACAAACTGTTAGTCTCATCTCAACATACCAAACTTTTCAAAACGTAATTCAACATTTCAAAAGGGTTTTAACAATTGTGCCAATATCCATGGCCACATTCATACCCAATGCATTCTTGCATTGTTTTCAATTTTGTCACACCTTACAATTGGTTCTTGGCCATGGTGTGTTATAATTTAATGACCTTTTCCCTCATATGGTCTATTAGTTTTCTGTTCTTACTGGAGTGGGACCATCTTTTGCTATAGGCCGATCAAGATCCCAAATCAATACATGAACTCAATTTTCGCATGAATGCCTTTAAGCATTCCTTGATTAGTCAATGCATTCATGACATATCAATTCATGAATTCTTCAAAGGGTTACAAACAATGTTACTACCAGAGGTTCATACCTCATCATTCTGGTTCTTCATCCTCAATCATACCTTACTTAGGTATTGTTGACGGGCGAAAATGAACACTCACCAACTAGAAGAGTGGATCCGGTCCAGGGTTGTCTAAATAACTTAAGCGGACTGGGTATAACTCGTTCCGATGGGTTTAATGGATCTGATAGCCAATCTAAGAATCCTAAAAGAAATGAATAAAAGAAAAAATAACTAACTAATTACTAAACACTATATATATGTACATATGTTCTATTAATAGCCCGTAGTAGTTGTATTTAAGTGGAAGATATACAAGTCTCGTTTATTTACATGATTTACAAGATGCAAGTTTAATCCGAAACTTACAAAAACCGATGTGAAAAATGATTGCTTCTGAAGCGAATAAAGCACAAAAAATATTTATTGTTTTCTTTTATAAATTTAAAGATCCTTGCAAAAAAAGTTAATGAAACAGAAGACGTAATGGATAGTCAAAGTGAACCATACATTCATTGTTTCATTCATAAAACAACAACTTCTAAATAACACACATAATAACACGTAAGTAATCAAAGCCGATTATTTATCTTTGTGTTGTGTGAACTCCTTTTGTCTTTTGTTAATGGAAACCTATAACAGATCAATAGTAGCACTTCCAGAATAAATTCAAAGGAGTGTTTGGTATTTGGAGTAAATTAATAACATGAGGAAGACAACTAATTAAAATTGTGTGATCTTAAGATAATCAATGTTAGAGCGAGAAAACTCAATTGATATTATCCATCATTTAACATTAGAAACGAATTCCATTATAATCAAATGATTGATTGATCACACATAAAAATGGAATAATAAATTATGGGCATAACTAAATAACACACATAATAACCTGTCGCTAATCAAAGAAACCAGTATTTATCCTTTTGTGTTGTATGAGCTCCTGCCTGTACTGTTGTTAAGGGAAACCTATAACAGAACAATACTAGCACTTCCAGAATACATTCAAAGAAGTATTTGATATTGGAGTAAATGAATAACAACAGGAAGACAACTAATTAAAAATTGTGTGATCTTAAGATAATCAATATTTAAGAACGAAAGAAAACTCAATTGATATTATCCATCATTTAACATTAGAAATAAATTCCATTATAATCAAATGATTGATTGATCACACATAAAAAATGGAATAAGAAATTATGGGCAACATATGACATTTAACAGTATGAAAACACCATATGATTGACAAGCTAAAACTAAAATCAACCATAATAACATTTTCATAATACAACAATAATGAAAGAATGAAATGGAATAAGTATTACACAGGTCTAAAGCCAAAGATGAATTACTTTCTCATATTCTTTCTCAAAATCACATGCCCAAATTGTAGTCCTGGAAGAATTGTTTTGGATAATAGACTCTTAAAGATTGGAAAAATTAATATATAAATGATAATAATTAACCATGTATTGATAAAAAGGACTAAAGCTATTTAAATCAATGCATAATCAATTATTCAAAGAATATGAAGAAATTATATAAAAATAAAACCATTTTACTTGTAGAACAAAAGCCATTAAGCAACTTGGAATTTCGTATTCTTCTTTAAAAATACTTGTCCATTCTCTCAAAGCTTCTAGCAATCCATTACTCCATTTGAAAAGAAATAAAAAGTTTACAAAAGCAATAATATACAAAAGAGAAAGGATTAAAATCCTCCTCTCCAAGTCTTGGATCCTCCATGGCTCTGATCTTTCTCATATATTTATAAAATGAATGAACAGTCTGGACGTCACTATTAATTTCCACCATCTGAAAATTGCCTCTAAAAGAGACCCAAATATCTCTCAAATCGTGCATTTTTTTGGGAAAATCTTTATGCTAAAGGTAAATGGGTCCATTTTGGTTCTGGGTTTTCAACCATTTCTCCAAATTCCTCACGGTTTAGCTGCAATCAGTTCTGTAAAATCGTGTGTCTGATCTTGATGCCTTTCCAAATTTTATCTGTTGTTGCTCATAAAATTATTTGTAGACATCCAAAATTATTTTTGGATCAATCATCTTGAACGTATTTGGATAATAAAATCAAGCCATGATCAGATCCGTATCAAATATTTGATAATAGAAACCTGTGAAACAAAAAAAAACCTAAATTAATAACCTAAAAATTGTGAATA
>SNQJ01S0187040.1:0-18519 GCA_010110895.2 Picea sitchensis
TACTCTGTGAATTAAGTGTGTTTAATTCTGGTTAAATGCATTTGTTTTTACATCCATGTAATGAATGTTTAATGGAGAGGTTTGGGTGAACCTGGGTAGTGAATTGGTACACTACAAATTGGTATCAGAGCAATTGGTACATTACACGACATTAGCTAACAAATCAGCCTCTGAATTATTCAATCTCGAAATATAATTAATGTTAAATGCAGAAAATTCGTTCATTAAATTCCATACCTCAGTTTGATAGCTTTTTAGGTGTGGAGATAAACAGTGGATAGAATTTTTTACCTTTCTAACCACAATTTCTGAATCGCCAAAGACAGTCAAATTTTGAATCCTCAAATCTAGTGCTTTTCTGAGACCTTGTAGGAGTGCCTCATATTCAGCTGTATTGTTTGTGCATTCAAATTCTAACCGGTACGTGATCAAAGTTTTGTTACCTGCTGGATCAATGAGCATGCACCCTGCACCATCTCCTTCCTTAGATTTAGATCCATTGAAGTAAAGAGATCAGATTTGATTTTCGTCAGGCGTGTGTGACCACTGAGAGAAGGTTGTCGACTGTCTGCATGTCATAATTTTGGACTGTTGTTTCGGGTCAGTAATGGTAGAAGTTTTAGCCATGAAATTGCCGAAAAAAGTGTCCATCCCCTATATTTCAGGTGAATTGGCAGAAGGAGTGAATGGTTCTTTAGGATCATTTGAATCAGTTACCATGAACTTAAGATAACGCTCACGATTTACCTTGATTCTGTTAGGCTTTCCATTCTCGAGCAGCCACAAGTGAGACCAATCCATTGCAAAATAACCATGTAGTTGTTCGAACCAATCTCTACTTTAAAACAAGCCATATACTTCGGGGATATCGATGACAATAATATCAATAACTTGATGGACTTTAGGAGTAGATGATAATCTAATAATCACATTTTTTAATTCACCTATTACTTTAACACTAGTTCGATCAAGCTGAATAATTTTCAGGCTGGACGGTTGAACTTCGGCATTAATTTTTTGACAGACAGACCAAGGAATTACGTTTGATGATGCACCTGAATCTACCATACAGTTATGTACATTCCTATTGAAAATTTCAAAAGTCAACAAAAAGGGTGGGACATTTCTGCCAGTACTAACAACAGAAGTTTGTTGTCTTTTAGTCGCAACCCCTAAAACTAATTTATCTACATTTTTTACACTTTTTACAACAAGGTCTCTTTTATCAGAAGACTCTAGTGTTTTTTTGACGAAGACCTTTTGAGGTGTTTTGGGGCTGTTTTCAGCAACTTTGTTGTTGTTCGGATTTTTGTTTTTGTTGTTTTCTGCAATATTCTGCAGCATATTTTGCAGAAGAAAAGGGAATTTTAATAATTCCTAAACAGAAATGTTAGCTCTAAGTTTTTTGAGATCCTCAATCAAATCATACTCTAAACTTGGGGTTGTTGAATTCTGTTTCGTTTCAATTGATTTAGACTGTTTTTAAGGTGCATTAGTTCCGATTTCAGAAGAAGACTTATTTTTTGTCTTGCTCCTGGTATTGTAAGGATGCACTGTTTCGAAATTAGCTTGAGAAATGCTATCTGAAAAATGCCCGAAAATGTTGGGAGAGGATTCGTCCTCTTCCACTATCTCTTGTTCAGCCACATCTTCAGGAATCTTGGGAGGAATCAAGTTATCATGTGCCTCTAGAATCATCTGAATAGCAAATTGTAAGCTTTCTAGATTTAGGCATTCAGAATTTGAGTTAGGTCGGTTTGTGGGAAAAGGATTCCTAAAAGGGGGTTTGTAAGGCCCTTTACTTGAAGAAGCTTCTTCAACCAATATCCTCAAGTCTATAACCTGATTAGACAACTTTTGAATGACCTTTTGTAAGCTTTCTAGATCCGAACTATCTAATTCAGTTTTGTTTTGGTGAGGTTAAGGATTTCAATTTTCTTCTTAGAGGATGTACTAGTCTTTGCCTCGTTATAGGTATTGTCTTTTAGGCTGAGAATATCTTTCTCGATTTGACTCGCCTCTTCGAAGGCTTCTAACAATGTGGCTTTCTTGGACCTTTTTACCCAAATGGCTATGTTTTGGTGTAAGGCTTTCGTGTAGTATGTGACGATAAGATTTTCGGTAGGCATCAAGTCCGTGGGGATTCGATTATTTAATGTTAGGAACCTTTGATTAAAGTCCTTTATATTTTCTTTGGGGTTCATCTTTAAACTAGAGAGTTCCATGACCAGGACTTCAGGAGATTTGTCATCTCCGAATTTCTCAAGGAAACAGGACTCGAATCTATCCCATGAAACGATGGTGTGGGGTTGTTGGGAAAAGTACCAGGTAGAGGCATTGCCTTCAAAGGTGTAGGGAAAAATTCTACACACTATGTCTTCGTGTTCAACACTACGGAGCCTAATGGATAGCATAAATTTTTTGATATGATCCTCAACAATCTGCTTGGAATCTGGGTCAAATTTAGGGAGCCATTTCTCCAGATGTTTAGGCAAAGGATGTTGGGGCCCAGGTATGGCCACTGCATCTTGATCGAGCCAAGGTATGGCGGGATTGTTCGAATTGTCCATAGGTGTGGGTGGTGTCGAAGGCTGAGATGAAGAACTGCCTTTGTCTGATGATTCTTCTCCAGAAGAAGAAGGAGATGAAGGGGGTGGTGATGGTGGAATAACAGATCCTCCTGCTGCAGGCGTGAGGATGTGATCTGGATCCATGGGGTTTAGGGTAAGATCAGTACCTTTAAGTTGCTCCCTGATATTAGAGAAGTCTAATGGTTAGTTCAAAGGTCGACCTAGTTGTCTAATACAGGCCATGGCACTGTGTGTCCTTATGAGGGATTGAGGAACAAATTCTTGTATGTCGGCCCTTGGGGGTTTTGGAGTTACTGGTTCAACGGTGATCCATGGATTGTCATTTGATGTTATTGTTGTTTGAGGGACAATGTTTTCGTCAGAAAAAATTCTTGTTACTATATGTGAGTGGGTAGGTGGGGGAGGAGTCTTGCAACCTCCTCGCTCTATTAATAATATTCAGGCCCTCCTTCTAGCGCCATTTGTTGACGGGGGAAATTGTCTACTCGCCAACTAGAAGAGTGAATCCTGTCCGGGGTTGTCTAATTAACCCAAGTCGTTTGGATTAATTCACTCTAACGGGTTTAATGGCTTCGTTGGCCAATCTAAAATCCTAAGGGAAGAAAAAAATAACTAAAAGAAATGCAATAAATTACTAAATAATAATCGTTGAAATATATATGTACATCTAAATATATATATGTAGTTTATCTAATTAATATTTATATAATAGTTCTATTTATCATATATACAATATATACAAATAATGAGTTTTAATATAAACTCATAGAAAATCAAATGTTTAATGGTTCTTTTCGATGAAAGTAAGAAAGTGAAAATATTATTTGTTTTTTTATTTGTTTTCTTGTTTGTATGCATTCATAAAATCAAATATTAAACTACTTAATTAAACATAAAGATATAGATAGTGAAAATTACACTATATATGAAAACCTCTATAATAAGAAAGCAAATGAAATAAAAGAACAGACTAACATACTAATGCATCCAACATCTGTACAATAGAGAATATCCAGCCACCTTATCCGAGAAGTAAACCTGCAATGAATCTTAAGGTCGCTTCGAATAAACGCGAAACGATATGTTGGAAACTGAGTTTTGATAACAGAAGGTATAATGGAGATAGTCACAGTGATCTTATGATTTACAAGTAACTACAGCGAGATAAATTTTCTTTTAAGAACATGTATTTAAACATTCAACAGAAAATTAGAGATAAATCTCATAATTTGAATTGAATCGATGATCACCCTATATTGTATCTAAAACTTGACATATGGACAACAAGTAATAATGAATTATTTCAACTCATAATAAATAATGAAAACAAAAGCAATCACCATCTATTATCACATCAAAATAAACATAACTTAAACTAAAACATCATACACAAAAGCTAAAGCTGTAATATGCATTTTGTTCCATTCAAGTCTGTGTGTAATTGTCCATACTCTAGCCCCACGCCGAGATGCCTCTGTTTACAAAATGATAGGTTTATAAAGGCCTCAGGAAAGATAATTGTTTCTATTCCTGAGATCAAATATTTATTTCCAAAAATAAAGGGGGATGCAACTGCTCTGATCCTACTAAATACTCCAAAACTAAAAACTGTTAATTTATGTTCATTCAAAATACATCATAGATATGAATGGAAGGTCTTAAGAGTGCCTCAAATCAATTTTGAAATCATGGACCCCTGAATATCCTGAAAGAAAAGGAAAATAGAAAGATTTCAGATATGTTTTATGTCATTAATTTACACAATTCGAATTAACATAACTGGCTACAGAATCTTGCGATTTTGTAGATAGTTATTTTAGTAAATGAAATCTCATTTTATTTAATCAATAAAACAGACGAATTTAATAATGAAATATAGTTTATTCAACAAACCAAATAATCTAACTTAAGAATGAAAACAAACATGCTATTAATTTAAAAGATCATACCTCTAACCATGCAATCAAATCATATCATGAAACCTTGGAATTTACAATGGATGTAGCAGCCTCAACATTTTTAAATATCACATGACCTGTGGTCTTCATCCGTTTTTCCTTGCCTTGAATAACTGACTCGGGCCTCAAGTTTTTGCTCGTTAAAACATCGACCTGATCTTTTAAAGCCTTAACCCGTGACTGTAGAACTGGGATATCAGTATAATATCTATCAATCCATGATAGACAGACCTCACACTTTGACTGTGTGGCAGTTTCATTAGAACAAACAAGATTGTGGATCGGAGCGCCCTCCATACAAATAGTAGATTCATTACAAAGCTTGACACCAGGAAACTCTGGATTGTCTTTCAAACAGGGAGGTAAATTATGGACAAATTTATAGGGTCGATCAGGGTGTGGCTTGAATGACAAAGGGTCTTCCTCTGCAAGAAATTTGTCGATTGCAGAGTCAGGACTCTCATTAACCTCGATCATGCTGATCACATTTGCATGAGAATTCGTCTTACTATGAAGACTCCGGGATATCAATATCCCAGCCCTTTTGTTCTTAAAACTTATATCAACACTGCTTTTAGATCTCTTTCCTGTAGGTTTCTTTACATTTTTAACACATTCATTAGGATGTGTAATCTATTGACAGGCATTTTCAATGACCTTCGGATCGATCAAGGATTCGTTGTTAGGGGGAGGGACACAGGTCTGGGGAGGAGAGAGATATGTCGTCGGGTGGACAAGGGTCTCCTCAACTACGATTTTATCTACCTCCCTCGTATCATGGTTACTATAGCCATTTCGGGTTAGGAATGAATCCTAGTTATCATTTTGTGACTCTAATTGATGTATGAGCAGGATTTTAACTAGGCCGTGATGAAAAAGGCTAAAGTATGACCAGTGTTTCTTATATATTTTCCCCATTTTATAAAGACTCCTGAGTAAGTAATATGGCATATTCAAAGGAAAATCCATAAAACTCATAAGCATATGCAAATGGTACAAAAATACAAGCCCAAAACGTCCCTCACAGGTAACAATTTACTTTACCACAGCGAGCAAATCATGCCACCTATCTTTTAGGAATGAAATGGGCATACCTTTATCATAGCTTGTTATTTTCTAAGATGTAAACAACAGGGTCCAAGGAACTTCTTCCACTTTCGCATTTTTAAACCACTTTTGATCGCTTCCTGGTAACCTTGTGGCTTGACTCAGGAACTCCTCGGTAACCTCCAGTTGCACATCACCAACTTTTTCCCTACAACCATCAAAGGAGAATGTGAATTCTTGGGCAACTTGTAAATTAAAACCCTGAAACATCCTAATGAAAATGAGCCAGCCACTTCTCCCCAAATCTCTTCTGGCATCATTGTATAAGAGTAGGGTTTGGATACTATTTGGCTCAATTATCATGACAGGAGCGATACTGGACGAGGGTAATCAAACAAACACAGCATACAGAGAGGGTTTGTGAAAACAAAATAGAGCCATAACCCCGAGCCCGACAATGAACATTGTAAAGACTCATACGATGGGATGGTCGTTTAATTGAAATAAATGCGAAAACGTTTTGTGAAGCCCAAGGCCATCCTGAAAAATGATGGCAGTCTGCAAACCATATGCCACCTTTGCATTTAGTACGAGCTATGACCAAAACATTAAAACTAAAATAAGTGCTCACATCATGGTTTGATCACAAAGTTTGGGTAAGTCAAAAATCGAAAAATCAAAAGTTTTGTAAAAGAAACGTAGCCAAGAATCAAACCAAAACCATACAAAAAATCAAATTGTGGTGGTGCTTTGCTCATAATACCATCAATCTCTTAAACATTCTTATAATTGAAAGGATCAAGACAAAGAGAGTAACATCTTCATGGCAAGGAATCAAAACTCCATAATAAACTATATGAACAATTTTCCTTCAAAGAAATTTTAAAACATAATGGTAATCACAGTCGCAAGTTTTCATGTTTTTAGTCATGAAAACAAAGCATGAATAGAGAATAGGGAAAAGCGACAACTTACAACTATCGTTTTGGAAACTGCTCATGAAGAGTGATAAGAATTCATGACCCTAGTTAGGTAGCTATATAGATCATCTAATTGATATGGAAAAAATATCAATTATATTATTGTTGCCAATAGGTCGTAACTTTTGCATATGATCTTCGTTTTAGGCGCACGATAGCTCATTGGAAAGAACTATTCGAGGAATACACATAGTTTTATCCCACTTTGGATAAATCCTAGAGTGTGATTGTGGCAGGCCCAAAAAATGTTGTTTAGGGCCTCAAAACAACCCTAGAAGTTTAGGACCCAAAAACTAGGAAAAAACTGCCAAAATGGAAATTGGGCTTTGAGCCAGTGGAATAGGTGGATGGCCACCGATATCCACCTGGATAATTTCTCTCCCCTTAGGAAGAAATGGTATCCATTGCGTCACGTTCCTACATAATATGAGGAAAATTTTGTTGAACCCGACTCCTGGTGAGCCAATTGCCCTGATGAAGAAACTGCCCTACCTTGATGACCTGATAGAGTTTGATAGTTTGTTGGTGTGTATCATTTGTATTGGTATCCATGATCCGATCAAATTTTGCATGTTCTATGCAAGAAGGATTGAGTTATGTAGGGGCCAACTACTCGACCACATCTAAAGTGTCTAGGAGAGGTGGAAAATATGGTCAGAGCAGTTCCACATTAAATACCAGGTGCAATCCAAGGAAAGGAGGAATACTTTATTAAAAAACATTCTCACCCACAACCTTGGTGATGGTTTAAGGCCCGTATCAAAGTGGGCATAGCTTATGATGGGTACCTGTGAGGCGCTCTTTATGCAAATGCAACCATACCTTATCTCCCACCTGAAATTTGTGTGGTACCCGATGTTGATTGTGGAGTTGCTTGTACTTGGCATTGGCTTTCTGCACAATATCATGAACTTGTTGTTGGATGTATTGGATGCACTAAAAAACTTTAGCTGCCCAATCAACCTCGGTTTGAGCATGGGAGGACTCTTCATGTGCGGTTGTAATGGATAGAGCTAGGTCATTGGGGGGCAATAGTTAAAACTCCAAGAACACCTGAAAATGATTGTGGCCAATAAAGTTGTGGAGGGATTTTTTGTAGCCATGTTGAACATAAGGAAGGATTTCATCCCATGTGCATGGATGTTTGGAATTATACATTCGAAGGATGTGGAAAATCATGATGTTGACTACCTTTTTTTTTCGAGTAGTCTGTGGGTGGAAGGAAATATATTTGGTTTGCATGGTGTCCATCATCAACCATAGGTTGGACCAAAAGGTTCTTAGGAACTTACTTTCTCAATTGGAGATAATAGTTTGTGGTAGCCAAAAATGAACCCAAAGATGTGTGAAGAAGAGCTTGGCGGTGGCCTCGGTTGTGATGCTCTTCTTTCGGGGTGTCAAAATTCCCATCTTAGAGAATGAATCAACGATCATGAAGACACAGTCATTCCCATGCTTGGTTGAAGAGAGACTGGACATGTAGTGTTGGGTTGTTATATTCTTTGCATTGAAAGTCTAGTCAAGGTGAATCAATTGAAGGTTGAAGTCGAGGTGGATTGACAACAAGTAGAAGTCGAGATGGATCGACAACAAGTCAAATTGAAGGTGGATCAACAACAAGTTGAATTCAAGGTGTATTGACAATAGGTCAAAGTTGAGGTAGATCGACGACAATTCGAAGGTTGAGGAATTCGATCAGGTGAAGTTGAAGTTGAAGATATCGATGACAAGTCAACCAACAAGAGGTCGAAGTGCGGGTGTGAGATGACTGACTAGAGACCGAATGGAGGCCAACTGGTAGTCGAATGGTAAATCTGACTTGGAGTCAACTATAACAGAATCCCAAGATTTGCGGGATTTGTAGCCAATGATATGCATGGATCTGTAACCATTTTTGGGTGCCAATATTTAGGGGTTTTCCTGTTGTAAATTCTATAAAGAGGTGTGTTGTAAGTCCTTAAAGGATAATGCATGTGTAAATTATAGGTGTTTGGTCATGCATATGTAAGCCGAATTGGCTATAGGGTTGTTCTTGCCTATGAAAGAGGGTATGCTATTGATTGTTTCTTAGGTGTGGACCAAGGTTAGACATGTAACCTTTTATTCAGAACGATTAAGACAACAAGAGAGAAAATTGCTCAAAAGAATGTTGGTTTTCCTGTTTAAGGGTTTCTAAGGTAAAATCTCAGTGTATTGTGTGATTTCTTGTGTCATTTGCATTCTTGATTAAATTCTTCTTATCTTCTGCTAGGATTAGTGTGGAAGTGTCTTTCATTTCTTGACATGTGGTATCATAGCTTAGGTCTGCCCTGAAAATTGAGTTACTAGAGCAATGTAATGCTTTGGAGAGTATATTATATCTTGATCTACAAATCTTGAATTTGAGAACTAAACCCTAGGTACAGTAAGAGTCGTAAGTCATAAATTGTGTTAAATATCACAGTAAAGAATGGTGTGTGGTTATAGAATAGAGATAGAACGATTCAATGGCTAGACTTTTGAGCTTTAGAAGATTAAACTGGAAGATCTTCTTGTAGATCAAGAACAATGGAAAATGATTTATCCAGGTACCCAACCGACATGCATGTCGATGGAAGAATGGGAGAAACTCGAAAGAAGAGCAAAAAGTACGACTCATATTTGTCTTTCATATTCGTTGTTGTTGAATGTATCGAGTGAATATTCGACCAAGAAACTGTGGGACAAGATGGGAAGCTTATACCAGTCGAAATCTCTGGTAAATAAGTTGTTTCTTAGAAAGAAACTGTATCTTATGAGGATGAGTGATGGCAGTTCAGTGACTAGTCATTTAAATGCATTCAATACCATGTTAAGCCAATTATTTCTTGTGGATATAAAGATCATTGATGAGGAGAGGTGTATCATCTTGTTATTTTCTTTGCCAAACTCCTAGGATATCTTATTTTTTTCTATTGGGAGTAATACAACCACACTAGCACTAGAGGACATGGTTTATTCTCTTCTTTCAGAAGAAATGAGAAGAAAGAACATGGAAGGATCAACCAAAGATGCTCTGTTAGTGAGAGGTCAACCAATAGACAGAGATAAAGTCATATTCTTTAGTAGAAATTTTAAGTTGAAAGGTAGATCTAAATCCCCAGTTCAGTCGACGCAAAGATGATGGAAATGTGGTAAAGTTTGGCATTATAAAAAGGATTGTAATTCGAAGGCAACATAAGTCAATGTTGGATCTGACGAGAAGCAGTCGACTAAGAGAAAGACGACCTTGGACAAGGGAGGTGATGTGTACCTAGCATCAACCAGTACATAGTTGAATCAATATGTTTGGTTGATCGACTTAGGAGCATCTTATCATATGACACCACATAAATAATGGTTCTATGAATATGACCAATATGATGGGGGTGATTGGTTCTTGGGGTGTGACTCGACAACCGGAATTGTCAAATGGGTAAGAGTCTGACTAACACTGTAGAATGGGATGAAGATAACCCTTCCAGGTGTGTTACACATTCTGGGTTTAGAAAGAAATCTGATATCTCTCAGCAAGATGAGTGATGCAGGTGTGCATACTTTGTTTCAGAAGGATTCTTGCAAGATGGTCAGAGATGTGATGGTCTTAATGAAGGGAGTTCAGATTGGTACCTTGTACAAGTTGTTAGGGAATGTTGGCTTGACTGGATGAAACAACACTGTTTTTCCTTAAATTGACTCGACTCGATTCGATGTCGACACAACTAGACTTGACTCAAGCTAAGTTGGTTCAAATAGACTTGAAAAGACATGATGAAATAGACCCGAACAAGCTATGGAATGAGAGGATGGGACACATTGGAGAAAAAGGACTTTGAACTATGCAAAGCAAAGGTATGGTCCAAGGTTTTCCTAAATGTGGTTTAGAAGTTGACTTTTGTGAACATTGCATATATGGGAAACAAAGTCGGGCGAGGTTCCCATTTGGAGCGATAGGGGAAAATGGGATTCTAGCACTGGTGCATAGTGATGTGTTTGGCCTAGTTATAGTGCCTTCAATTGGTGGATCCTTGTATTATGTCTCCCTTCATAGATGATTTTTCCAGGAAGACGTGGATATATTTCCTGAGGAAGAAATCAATTTTTTTTGAGAGATTTAAGGAGTTTAAATCTCTTGTGGAAAACCAGACAGAGAAGAGAATTAAAATGTTGAGAACTGACAATGGTGGTGAATTCTGTGGAAAGGAATTTTATCAGTTCTGTAAGTAGTGTGGCATAGCACGCCAAAATACCATACCATATACCCTGCAATAGAATGGATTTTTCAAGAGAATGAACATAATTTTTATGGATAAGGAAAGGAGCATGCTCAGTGGTGTTGGGCTCACACAAGAATTATGGGCGAAGGTAGTCAAGATTGCAAGATATCAGGTGAATATGTCTCATTCGTCTGCGCTAGTTGAAACGAATCCAAATGACTTATGGTCGGGTAAGAAGTCATATGTGGCACATCTCAAAGTATTTGGTTGTGATTCATTTGTGCATGTTCCCAAGGAAAAGAGGAGTAAGATAGACAATAAGGTAGTCAAATGTAATTTCATTGGATACAAAGAAGGGATGAAAGGATATAAGCTTTGGGATCCTGATTTAAGGACAACAATGTATAGTCGAGATGCGGTCTTCACAGAAGTCGGAGGTAAGTCCGAGAATAATCCTGACACGGTGTGGTTTGAACTAAGGAATGAAGAATATGATTCATATGATTCAACTGATTATGAGGAAGCGGTGGAACAATTTAATCCGGTGATAAGGAGGTCAGAAAGAGAAAGAAAACCAGTCAAAAGGCATAGTCTTCCTAACTTATGTTCCACATTGGTTTTAACTACCATCGACGATGAGCCCAATTTGATCGGTTAAGAAGTTGGCTCGACAGAGGGTATACTATGGAAGGATTCCATCATTGAAGAGATGGAATCCTTGTACAAGAATGAGACATGGGATTTATTCAAGCTACTTAGTGGAATAAATTCCATTGGTAGCAAGTGGGTGTTCAAGAAGAAGATGAATGCCATAGGACAAGTCGAGAATTTCAAATATCGACTAGTAGCGAAAGGATATTCTCGAGTCGAGGGAGTCGACTTCGGTAAGATTTTTTCCCCTGTTGAAAAACTAACTTCCATTAGAGTACTAATCTCTTTGGTTGCAGCATTCGATCTGGAGATAGAACAGATGGATGTGAAGACAACGTTCCTACATGGGGACTTGGAAGAATAAATCTACATGAAATAGCTTAAAGGATTTGTAGTAAAGGGAAAGAGAGAGTTGGCGTGCAAACTCAAAATATCCCTTTATGGTCTAAAGAAATAGCCAAGGATGTGGTACCAAAATTTTGACACATACATCCTTAGTTTTAGATTTGTGAGAAGCAAATTTGATCACTACATATATTCCAAGGAAGAAGGTGGGAATTTCATATATGTAGCTTTGTATGTCAATGACATGTTGTTGATTGGAAACAACATGGAACCAATAAAGGAGGTGAAGAAGAATCTATCCTCCAAGTTCGACATGAAGGATCTCGGTGCAACTAACTTCATTATGGCAATGGAGATTAAGAGAGATCGAGCCGCTAGAAAGTTCTGGTTGAATCAGACGAAGTATATTGAAACAATTTTGAACTGATTCAACATGCAAGATTGCAAACCGATGAAGGTGCCAATTCTTGTGGGAGAAAGGCTTACTGTTGAACAATGTCCAAAGACACAGGAAGAAATAGAGGACATGGAACATGTTCCCTATGCAAGTGTGGTTGGTAGTCTAATGTATGTGATGGTTTGCACTCAAGCAGAAATTTCCCATGCATTGGGAGTGTTGAGAAGGTACATCTCGACACTTGGAAAGGAGCATTGGACAACTATCAAGACAATATTCAAGTATTGGTGTGGAACAATATACTATGCTATATTACCAAGGAAAACCTGGAGGTGAAAGTAGTAAATTAGATGTACATGGCTTTGTTGATGTCGACTGGGTTGAAGATCTGGATCAACAAAGGTCGACCAATGGATATGTCTTCAATATGTTCCGTGGAGAAATAAGTTAGATGAGTAAGCGACAGGATATCTTAGTCTTGTCGACAATAGAAGTTGAATACATGACAATTACTCATGGAAGCAAAGAAGCAGCATGGCTTCAAAGGTTGTGTTTAGGAATCAGGTTTGAGAAGAGAGCTATGAAGGTAAGTTGTGACAGTTGAAGCGCAATATTTATGGAAAAGAACCCTGCTTATCATTTAAACATTAAGCACATTGATGTGCAATACCATTTCGTAAGAGACATGGTGGAAAGTAATAAGGTGTTACTGGAGAAAGTAGACATGTTGGAAAACATATTAGACTCATTGACCAAGTCTCTGAGTGTTGTGAAGTTATCTTGGTGCAGCGAGGCAATGGGCATTGTTGCCTTGGGTCTGTGAATGAAAGTTCAGGAATCTCTTGTTTTAGCAAAGAAGACAACAAGTGGGAGAATGTTGGGTTGTTATATTCTTTGAAGTCAAAGTCTAGTCGAGGTCAATCAACTGACGGTCGAAGTCGAGGTTGATCGACAACAAGTCAAATTCAAAGTGGATCGACAACAGGTCGAAGTCGAGGTGGATTGACAACAAGTTGAAGTCGAGGTGGATTGACATCAGGTTGAAGTTGAGGTAGATCGAAATCAAGTTGAAGTTCGAGGAAGTCAACCGGGTAAATTCGAAGTTGAAGATATCAACGAAAGTCACCCAACAAGAGGTCAAAGTTCATGTGTGAGATGACTGACTAGAGACCGAATGGAGGTCGACTAGTAAACCCAACTTGGAGTTAACTGTAACAGAATCCCAGGATTTGTGGGATTTGTAGCCAATGATATGCATGGATCTGTAACCGTTTTTGGGTGCCAATATTTAGGGTTTTTCCTATTGTAAAGCCTATAAAGAGGCATGTTGTAAGGTCATAAAGGCTAATACAAAATATGCTAATGCATGTGTAAATCATAGGTTGATGGTCATACATATATAAGCCGAATTGACTACAGGGTTGTTCTTGCGTGTGCAAGAGGGTATGATGTTGATTGTGTCTTAGGTGTGGACCAAGGTTAGACATGTAATATTTTATTCTAAATGAATAAGACAACAAGAGAGAAGAATGCTAGAAGGAATGATGGTTTTCATGATTAGGGGTTTCCAAGTTAAAGTCTCGGCATATTGTGTGATTTCTTATGTCATTTGCATTCTTGATTAAATTCTTCTTCTCTTCTACTAGGATTAGTTTGGAAGTGTCTTTCATTTCCTAACATGTATTCCATGGAGATAGAATCCCAAGGCCTATCTGGAGTATGCAGAGTGGTGTATATCCCCTGTTTCTTGATGGCAGGCTTGGCAAGGGCATAGGGGATGCAAAATATGATGTACTTGCAAACATCTTGTCGAAGCTTCGGCCAATAAAAATGCTTCTGCAGTACTACCAATGTATTTTCTACACAAAAATGTATTGTTGCTTGATTGTAATGAGCTTCCCATATCAACTTTGAACGCTTGCTTGAAGGAACACATAGGTGGCTTAGATGGCATAATAATCCATCACGGAGATGAAAGTTGGGAATTGTTTTTCCCACGCGTAATGTCCGATAGGAAGTAGGAAAGTCAGATTCATTATTGTATAAAGGTGGACATCCAGATGTCTCATGTCGACATGAGTTGAGAACTGTGGTTAGCGCTGTCACCGAGGGTCGAATGAGGAAATTTGTGACATGGTTGGTGCTACCCTTCTTGTACTTGATATTCGCGTGTAATTGTTGCAGGTACGTGCACCACTTCTGATGGTGGTCATTTTGTAACTTTCCTTGTGTCTGCATGAATTTTAGAGAAATATGATCAGTGTGGATGATCATTTCCTTCCCTAGAATGTAGTGCTTCCACTGTCGACATGCCTGCATAATGCATTACATCTCTTTGTCATAGGTGGGGTATCTTCGAAAAACATCAGATAGAGTTTCACTATGATATGCTATCGGATGCCCATGTTGAGTGAGGACTGCACCAATAGCATAATATGAAGCATATGTCTCAATCCCAAATGGTCGTTGCAGGTCTGGAAAAATGAGGATCGGTGCTAAGCAAAGGCGGGATTTCAGATCCTCGAATTATTTTTGTTGGGGCATGGACCACACAAACTTGGCCTTCGTTCCACCATTGGTCACTTGGATTAGGGCCCAAGCGATATGAGAGAACCCCAACACAAACTTCGAGTAGAAGTTAGCAAGGCCCAAGAAGCTGTGGTGCTCGATCATTGTTTTTGGGGCCAACCAATAGTGAATAACTTGGATCTTAGATGGATCCACATGTACACCCTGCTCATCCATGATGTATCCTAAATATTGGATTCTCTGCATGCCAAAGGAACACTTCTCCAAGTTGGCATATAACTTGTGTTGTCGCATGGTTCCCAATACCTATTGAATATGCTCCAAATGTTCCTCCCAAGTTTTGTTGAATATGAGGATGTCATCCAAATGCAAAACCACAAAGGATTTTGTGAATGGACATGATACATAATCCATCATCCACATAATGTGGTCGGGGCATTAGTCAATCTGAAAGGCATGACCAACCACTCAAAGAGGCCTTCTTTAGACTTGAAGGTTGTCTTCCATACATCAGTTTTCTCAATTGACACCTAATGGTAACTTGACTTCAGATCAATTTTACTAAAAAACTTGGCTCGCTTGAGTTGATCAAGAATATCATCAATTCAAGGAATTGGGTACCGATTTTTTATTGCGATCTTGTTTAGGGATCTGTAATCAATACAAAGTCGCCATGTCTCGTCCTTCTTCTGTACTAGAACATTTGGGGTCCCACAAGATGAGGAGTTGGGTATGATGTGGCCCTTGAGAAATTAGCTCTTGGATCTAATGTTTGATTTCTTCATTCTCCATAACAGAACACCTGTATACATGGCCATTAGGCAAAGGATACCCAAGTGTCAGATCAATTGGGTGCTTTACCTGACAATGCACAGGCACCCTAGTAGGTGAGGCGAATATGTCTTTGTACACCTCAACTATTTCATCCACCTGTTGTTCTTGGGCAGAGAGACCCCGTGCAGAGGTTTTGGCGGTTGTAGTGACCTTCTGTTCACCTTCTGATTGAACCATACAGAGGAAAAATCTCCCGGTTTGAGAAACCACCTTTCTGCACTGCTTCGCATAGATTAAAGAGACTGTGGTATTTGGGACCGCCTCCGGTACCCTGTAGAGTTGATCTCCCAAAGTAATAATGACACTACATGGCCTAGATTCATAAACAACATGACATTTCCACATACATAGTTGTCCTAGAAAAAAATCACAAACTTCAAGTGGGGAAACATCACACAATACCTCCTCTTTTAAGGGTTTGATGCCATAGTGCAGGAAACATTGTTGGGTGACATGGATGTCCCGTCCCTAGCTGAGCCAACCGATGTTGTATGGCTGAGGATGTTGTGTCATTGTCAAGTTCAACCTTTGCTAAGATCATGTTCTTCTAGCTACCGTTGTCAATAATAAAATCGAGTGGGGTTCCCTTCAACCACATCAGTGAGTGGAAAAGACGCTCCCCTTCTCCGCGCTCCTCTGGTTCCTCTAGCTGGACTTTTGTCATAGCGATGGTGACACTAGGTTCTACATCAATTATCTATCTTCCCTTTTCTGGCTTAGAATCAAAATCTTAGTTAGCATCTGACCCTGGGGATTTCGTCTCATCCAACAATGACTATTTGGAGCGACGTTCATCAATATTGTGCCAAGGGATTTTGTTGAACTCGCACCATTTTCCAGTTTCCTTCTTCGACTTCCCATTACCCTTCTTTGTTGGTGGCTTGAGATAGTTATCCTGGGGTTGTTCGTCCTGCTCTGCCCTTTGGCTTGGGAGTTAGGGTCACCCTTACCATACTTTGGTTGTTGTGGATTTGCAAATACGAACTCACGCTTGTTCTGCTGCTTGAATTTCTGCTCGATTTTGACAGCATATTGATAGGAAACTCCCAATGACGAGATGTCCAGAAACTCCATTTTGGTTTGGATGTACCTGTGCAGAGCCTCATGGTATTTTAGGAACAGATGTCGCTCAAAGTATTTGATAGCTATCTTGGTGCGCAAGGTATGGAAAGTATTTTTGAACTTCAACACCGTTTGACCCCTCTCTTAGCGCAGTGTGGTCCATCTTGTGTAGTGGTCATCGTAACTTCCAACAGGGTAATATTGTTCCTTGAGGGCATCAACAAAATTCGTCAAAGTGGGACCTGGACCAAAAAATCCAAACTCATCCTCAACATGTTGCTCACAGTAAATCTCCCACAAATCTATGACATGGGGAAGGCCCTTAAGGAGCATGAAGGTGATCTTTTCACTGTTGGAAAATTTGTGGACAAAGAAATAACCCTCTAACAGATTTAACCATTTTTCCGAAGCGTCGGCATCTATATGGCCTTCAAATAAAGGAATATCAAAGTTAACTTGTACCTTGAAGGGCGTTGCACCTCCTAAGTGATTGTTGGTTGAAGGTGCCTTCGTTGTTGTAGGCAGTGGTCAAAGGATCTGGGAGAAATTATCCATCATCTCATTCCTTTGTCGTGGGAGGGCTTCCTCGAACAATAGTTTGAAAGGATATCCTGTCCCATCGTCCCTCTTTTCTTCCGCCATGGAAGGTCTCTTGGGCATGTGAGAGCGGTTGTCCTTAAGAGATACAAGCTCGAGACCCAACTCTCTATACCCTGACCTCGTCGAGGACATGCACTGAGGACGACAAGGAGAAGACCGCTATGATACCACTGATCCAGATTATTTTAGGAACGATATGAAGGAAAAGATATACAAGAGATATAACAAAGAATTACACAGAGTTATGGCAAGGAACACAGTAATACAAAAAAATCAGATTCTATTAATAATTGTCTGAAATACAAAAGACTGTAAAATGCAAATGCAAATGCAAACACAAACAAGCTAGCTAGAATGGTGGTAGCTTATCTATTAGAAGAGATGCGTCGGCTACACTCATTTGCAAAAAGTTGGTTGCAATGAGGCTCCAAAGGCCTTTTTAACATAAAACATAAATGAAAAAATCTTAAACATCCAAAAACCTAACCCTAGGAGATGAAGTGTCAAAATTCATGTGGGCCCCGATGGGGTAAGTTGGTACATCAACTTCCCGAGGTTGAAACTTTTGCATACGATCTCATTTTTAGGCATGTGATAGCTCGTGGGAAAGAGCTATCTCGGGACTACACATCTTGTCATCACATTGTGTCTAAAGCCTACTATGTGACTATGGCAGGCCCAAAAAATGTTGTTTATGGCCTCAAAACAACCCTAGAAGTTTAGCACCCAAAAACTAGGAAAAAACTGCAAAAATGGAAATTGGGCTTTGAGCTCACCGATATCCACTAGAATCATCTCAATTTCACTATGAAGCTCATGAAAATTTGTTCTTATTTTTAGTAATGCTTATTTTTTTCTTTACACTTGTCAAAACAAAGAGATTATTTTGATCTTCTAGATTAGAGTTGATTACATCCTTATAATACCTTAATTTTATTTTTTCTTCTAACTCTTTATCATGCCATATAAAAAATAATTATTCATATATTTTTATATATTTAAAAATAACATAAAATCACATTAATTATTAAAAAATAAAATAATTATATATATATATATATATATATATATATATATATAACATTTTTTATTGTTAATTACTAATCTATATAATATATTATACAAAACTAAAAATAATAAATATTAAGTTTAGTAAGAACTAAAATTTATATTAAATTTACTATGAAGTAAATAACAACCATTTACACATTTTTATATCCATAAAAATAACCCTAAATAAAAATCAGGTTAACAATGGGGAAATGACCATATAATTCAATTTACAAGTTTTTATTTCCATAAAGTAACGCT
>SNQJ01S0187041.1:0-18519 GCA_010110895.2 Picea sitchensis
ATTCACCCCCCTCTTAGTATCAACAATTTTTGTATTCCCTCAATCAAATTTGAAGAAACAAATATTAAGGGAGTCCCATGATTCTATGATGACAGGACATTCAAGGTTCCTTAAAACATATCAAAGGATAAAAAAAGATTTATTTTGGGAAGGAATGAATAAATAAATTCAAAAATTTGTAACATAATGGTAGGTTTTCCAAAGAAATAAAGGAGAAACAAAAAAACTCCAGGGTTACTTCATCCTTTACACATACTTAATCAAATATGGGAAGAGATATCAATGAATTTCATTATAGTTTTACCAAGATTAGAAGGAAATGATACCATTTTTGTGGTCATGGATAGACTCAAAAAATATTCACATTTTTTTGGAATTCAAAGTACATATACAACAAGTTAAGTAGCAGAAGTGTTCATGAAGGAAATTCATAGACTTCATGGATTTCCTAAAGTAATTGTAAGTGACAGAGATCCAAAATTCATGAGAATTTTTTGGAAATAATTATGGAAGATGAGTGGAACAACAGTAGCTATGATCTCATCATACACAAATAGATTGTCAAACAGAAATAGTTAAAAAAATGTTTAGAACTTTATCTATGTTGTTATTCTTCGAACAAGCAATCTCAATGGGTGAAGTGGCTTCCTCTAGAAAAATGGTTGTATAATACCACTTATTATGCATCTACTAAGATGTACCCATTTGAATCCCTTTATGGATATCTAGATCCTAGTATCTCATACTTTTTATAGGAGCATTCCAAAGTGGAGGAAGTAGAGTCACTTATGGAAAAAACTAAAGAAACTTTGACCATTCTTAAGGAAAACCTTCAAATGGCACAAAACATAGAATGAAGTAGCAAGCATATCAACATAGAAGTGAAAGACAATTTGAGGAGGGTTATTGGGTATTTTTGAGACTACAACTTTATAAGCAATCTACTCTCAAGAAGAAGAAGAATTAGAAATTAGATCCAAATAGACCCTACAAAATAGTTCGCAAGATTGGACAAGTGGTGTATGAATTAGATTTTCCTTCTTTTCGCATTCATAAGGTTTTTCATGTATCTTACCTGGAAATGTTTTTAGGACAAACTATGCTAGTACAGAAAAAACTTTCAGAATTAGGTGAAGAAGGGAAGTTGATTCTTGAACCAAAAAAATTTATGTCTAGGTGTTCTATATCTCTATGAAATAGAACCATTATGGATTACCTAATAAAGTGGAAGAATATGCCTCTAGAAGAAGCTGCTTGGGAAAATGAGCAGTTCATGAAGAAACACCCCCAATTAAAAGCTTTAAGGGAAAAGAATTTTTTAAAAGAGAGGGGTTATGTTAAGGCCTCCCGGGCCCTATGTTAAGGCCCTAACACTCATTATTAGTTTATTAGTTATGATTAAATCGGATTAGTGTTCGGTTACATCATCCTCACTTTATCTCCGATTTATAATAAAGGATAATCATTTGTATAAGGATATCATATTTTCTTCTGAATTGGATATATTGTAAAATAAGGTTTCCCCCTCAAAGTGGATTGTATTCATTGACATTTTATCATTTTTAAGTGAACTAAGAGGCTATAACAATCATAAATCAATTAATTCACACACTATAGAAAAGTATGAAACTGCAATATATATTAAAAAGTTATCTCAAGAGAAGTTTTTTTCTATGCCATTATAATTCAGACTATGCTCTAAGAGTCCTCTCCCAAGGAAAGATAAAACGTTTCCTTTTATATATATACAAAGGTTCTTTGAAGTAAATATGCCATAACAAAATTTAAATGCCAAATGAACTGAATTCTCTATTCTGAGTCTAGGAATCACATATTCCTTTATTAATTCAACAAATTGCCTAATATAACCAAGAGTACATTTGATGTTATTAAGAAAGGAAGTATCGACCCGGTAGTTTTTTATGCTTCCACAGTGTGCATATGTTGTATGATAACTACTTTAGATGAATGCGCACACATGTTGAAGTAGCTTGGTTGTTCGATGGAGGGATTGAATGTATATCAAGTGGCAAGGACAAATTACTCATGAGGAAATTGTAACTAATTTGGAAAAACGGATTTGTAGATATGGGCTTGTGGAAATTTTCCCTTCAACAATTAAAAATATATTTGGACCCTATAATATCTTCTTCGAGTCACTAGATCATTTGAATTCATGGCATCTTTAATTGAACCATTCCAAAACTAGTTGCTTGACTATTGTTCACATCCTTTAGAACCATGATAGTTTTGTGCATATATTCACAAACCTTGGAACAAGGTGTTGGAAATACTGAGAGGGGGGGGTGAATCAGTATTACCTTTTTAAACAATTAGTAATTACTTTATTATTTTATTAATCTTCACAATAGATCAACAATGTATTTGTATTTAAAATCAATTATATAAATATAATTAACAAGAATTAAAAAGTTTATAAAGAATGATTTGTGAAGGAAACCAATCCTCTTTAGTGTAAATGTGGATGAACCTACACATATAAGATCTATCTAGTAAAGGGCATACACAGTTTGCAAAAGAAATGAGAAAAGACAAAAATGAGAGAGATAGAGAGAATCTAAGAATTGTATTAACTGTATTCCACACTCAAAGAGTGAATAATTTACAATAGATATAGGCTACATGAGTAACTAATGTGCCATAGTAGTGATCTATAGGGATATAGACACTCATTGATAGACATTGGAGTGAACTTCCACCTAGTCCTAGTTAATTGATCCATGCAATCATTAGTTAACTGAGTCACGACTTCCACTAGTCTAACTAAGTGTAACTGACTCTAAACTGAAGAGGAACATCCTATTTTGTAGGGAAATATTATCTAGAGAGAATATTCTCATCTAAGGAAGAGTTCTTAACATCGGATTGTAAAACTTAGGAAAATAATTATAGGTGAGTGTGTAATATCTCCAACACCCCCCCTGAACACTACATGATGAATGGGTCTCGACAACACAGGCCATGTTAGGTACCCATCGTAAAATGAATATAAGAATGAGACACTGAAAAAAAACGAGGAAAGAGGGAAAACCTCATGGGAAAATCCCCCCCTCAAATTACAATGCATAAAAAAAAATGAGAAGGAACAAAAAACAATTGCTAAGCAGCCTTGTCCTTCACTCCAACAAGACCTCGCAATTGTGCAAATTTGTGCTCGTTGAAGATTTTTTTGAATATGTATATGTCTGCATGGATCTGATGAAATAGATGCACCATTGAGATGTCCACACATATCCACTTTATCTTCTTGTAATGAAGAATATCCAAATAAAGTTTGGACGAAATTTTGAAACCCGTGCGGTCGTTTCTGGAAAAATGTTGAAATTTTGTTGATTTTAAAATGATCATAACTTCACTTCCCGAACTCCATTTCAGACAATTTTTTTTTTTGAAATTGGACATTTTTCCGAGAGGAATTCAAATCTCCAATTTTTTTCTACAAATGTTTCTCACAAAATATCAGAATTGAATCTAATGTGTGTGACCCCCTTTTTGTCTCCTTAGATGCATGCATGGTGCATCCATGTTGCTCATGAAATGCATGCACGTGACTCCTGAGATGCATGCAATATATTCCACATGGAATTCAAAAAAGAAAAAGAAAAAAAAAATCGAAAATGGAGTAGACATCATCTGCAATTAATGGAATACAAATTTGTGTAGATACTTGTGTAGAAGACTCTTTAGAATAAAATGCTTGATCTTCTGATGGCTTCTCTTCTGGCTCTATTTGTTCAACCTCCTGCATGAAATATTCACAATATTATTTATTCCCAAATAGAACCTCCAATATGGTACATAGTTCGTTTGGATTTGAGTCTCGTAATTCATCATATACTTGGTGGAGAATTTTAGGAGAAATAGACCAGAAGATACATCCTATGGCCATATCTTGTCTATTGAGAAAGTCATTTTTCTCATCGAAGGAATCAAGCTCTACTTCCATTTCCATATTTATTTGGTACAAGCCTCTGCATCTGAGCTAAAGCATAATTTTTGGCTTCCACTCCAAATAGTTATGAGGGGTGAGAAGTATTGTCGGCGAATAATCCATATTTTCTATGTTATTCAATCTTCAGTACAAAAGAGTTTGGTGTGTATTTTTCCCAGCAATTCGTTGGCTTTGATACCATGTAAATGTGGATGAACCTGCACAGATAATATCTAGCTAGCAAAGGGCATACATATGTTGCAGAAGAAATGAGAAAAGATGGAAACGAGAGAGAGAGAATCAAAGAATTGTATTAACAGTTTTCCACTGTCAAAGAGTGAATAATTTACAATATATATAGGCTACATGAGTAACTAATGCGCCATAGTAGTGATCTAGAGAGATATAGACACTCATTGTCAGACATTGGAGTGAACTTCCACCTAGTCCTAGTTAACGGATCCATGCAATCATCAGTTAACAGAGTCACGACTTCCACTAGTCTAACTAAGTGTAACTGAGTGTAATTGAATCTAAACTGAAGAGGAACATCCTATTTTGTAGGGGAATATTCTCTAGAGAGAATATTCTCAGCTAAGAAATATTTCTCAACATTAGACTATAAAACTTAGGAAAATAATTATAGGTGAGTGTGTATTATCTCCAACATTTAGAGCACCAACTCTTGGAGACACAAATCCCCTTATTTTCTGAGCACCTACTCAAGGAAGCTATAACTCCCTGCTTCTTCAAGCACCAACCTGAAAGAAGGCTCCAACCCCCTGTATTCTTCAAGCACCAACTTGAAAGGAGGCACCGACCCCCTTTTGTTCAGGTTTCAACTTGTAGAGGACTACGATCCTCCTAAGCTCCTCCCTTCTACCCTCACTGTGTTGTTTTTTATTTTTACTCTCATATATTCTAGTGACTCTACTTCAAGTATACTCAGATATCTCCTAAGTCATGCTTTCATTCTTCATTTTTATGGGTTTATATATCTTACCAAACGATGTGCATCATTGAACCATTGTGTCTCTTCAATGAATCAATGTGCCTCTTCATTTTATTAACAAAACAACAATAATGTTTTAATTCCACTCTTTGTTCATGTTTCAACTTGTAGAGGACTATGATCCTCCTAATCTCCTCCCTTCTACCCTCACTCAGGTTATTTTTATTTTTAATTTCATATATTCTAAGTGACTCTACTTCAAAGTATACTCAGATATCTCCTAAGTCATGCTTTCATTCTTCATTTTTATGGGTTTATATATCTTACCAAACGATGTGCATCATTGAACCATTGTGTCTCTTCAATGAATCAATGTGCCTCTTCATTTTATTAACAAAACAACAATAATTGCTCTTTTAATTTTAAGAACACATTTTCTCCTTTGTTTATATCTTTATGAAAAGGTTCTTTAATTACATATTCTTCATTTTCCTTGACTTCTGCTAGTCTTGATTAGGCATTTTTTATACTTTATTAGTTGATTAGACATGATTCAACTCCTCTTATTTTAATCTCATGTTTACTATAATCTTAGATTAGATTTTGAACTCAATTTCATGGTGCACTTTCCTGTACCTGAAACGAACAATTTCCATATTACCAGACTGTTGTGACTTGTGGTTTAGACAAATATGGTGCAAAAACCTATACTCTGGTTGTTTATACGTCGATAAATTCTCAACCACTCAAGCCACAAAGTCAAGTTAGAAAGTAATGTAGAGTTGACTACCTAGAAGTTGAAATGGAAAATGAGTCACCACAATGCAAGTTGAAGTTTATCAGGGCTGGAGTTGGAGGAACTATAAGTCAAAGCTTATTCAAGTTGAAGTCGAAGGAAAATGCAAGTTGAATATTATCTAGGCTGGAGTTGGAGGTGTTGTAAGTCAAAGTTTATCCAAGTCGAAGTCGGATGCAATGCAAGTCGAAGTTATCCGAGTCGGAGTTGAAGTCGGAGGCAATGTATGTCAAATTTTATCCAGGTTGAAGTCGAAGGAAATGCAAGTCGAATTTATCAAGTCGATAGAATTCGGAGACACTATAAGTCGAATTTTGTCTAAGTCAAAGTGAGAGGCACTATAAGTATAAGTCGGAGTTGGAGGTAATGCTTAAACTTAATAACTTTTCACAAGTTCATGACATCTCGATGGTCAATTCACCTGACTATGGAGCTCCATTGCTCGAGATTTTATGTGTGTTTTCACAACTTCCCAACATCCCAATGGTCGATTGTCCCAACTATGAAGTTCCACTACTCTATGTTTCAGGTATTTTCACAAGTTCCCCTAACACCTAATGGTCGACATCTGAATCAGGAGTTCCACTGCTTCTAATGCTTTTGTGTGTGTGTTTTGTGCTGTAACATTTTCTCGAAGCTTCATCAATCAGGTTCATCCCATTTTTGACATCAATGAAAAAAATTTCCAACACAAGGAACCATCAGTATATAGTCAAAATATCGATAATATATAATTACTTTTAAGTTCAACATTAATCAGAGAAAATTCTAGCAATAACCATTTAATTATCATGTTTGCTCTAAAAATATCTCATTGTGTCAAGCATCCACTGACACCACATTCTCCCGGCCATTCTCTCATTCCACTGAGCAACCCAACTCCAAGCCCAACATAAGTTCACTGGAAAATCAGCTCGAAACTTCCTGAAAATGTTCATTTCAGCTCTTATCAGCACCTCCGGTTGCCTGATGTCACCCAGAACCCTTCCCATTCCACTGCACGGAAAGCTCCCAAGCAAAATGACTCCCAGCCTAATTCCACCTGCCACGTCTGCCTGTGTCATCCTGCAAGTCCTGTCCCACAAATGAGTCATGTCCAAGGTCCCATATGGCTATCAGATATGTTAAATAATGTGGGTCACTCAGTAGGAAGAGGTTCCATTTTTTTTGCATTTTATTTGTTCCATAGCTCTATAAAAACATCCTGAGGAAAGTGGTATTTGTGATCATAAAGAGGAGGAGGAGGGATGATTCTATAGCATACTCTTATGCTATAAAAGTCAAAATGTAACTCCATAATGATTTTCCATTCCTTTGTATGTGAATTTTATAAATGAAGCAAAGAGAGCAAAGCATAAGCCTCACCTTCTAGTTGAGCTTTCTCCCATATTCGATTCCCAAGTCAAATATTGTAATTTCATTTTTGGATGGTGTATTTTGTTGTCTTATTCCTTGGCTTTAAGTATTTCATTTATTTATTAAATTCAAGCTATAATTTAGAGATAATAAATCTAGGATATAAGGAAATAAACCCATAAATCCAGATTACAATATTATAATATATATTTTCTGTTGGACAAATTGTTCTAGTGGAATATCCATGGTAGTATACATGTCATATTTCTAATGTAGAAGTTTTGTTTGGGGTATTTGTGGGAAGTTGTGGAATCCACAAACATTTTGAGAAAAAATTTACATAACCCTATTCATGGTCGATGAGTCTATTCATAAAAAACCCCAGATATATCAAGAGAAGGATTGTGAGGTTGAGTTATAACCCTCCCTCATGCGGAATCTAGCAAGCAAGCCTCGGACTATTTGAGAGATCATGTGATCTAACTCTGTAGATCAACTAGAAGGAAAATAATGAGATAATGAAGACCTATAAAAGTAGTCGAGGAAAGAGACCAAGAAATAGCAATGCAATTCGAGTGTCATTAAACCTTCACATTACCTATTCAATATGTAAGTGAAAGTGGCATAAAGTCATATCAAGTTGAGATCGATGCATTAAAATTGAATCATTGGTTGCAACAACTAGAATTTTATTTCAACATTCACCATATATATGAGGAGAAAATATATCATTTGTCAAACTAGTTAGAGGTAATATGTTTTAACCGGTGGGAAAGTCACACAAACACTTGGGTTGAGGGCGATCCACCAATAAAAAGTGGAGGATTTCCAAACCTCTGTTTAAGTCTCAGTTCCACCCTATTGGATATGTAGAGGACTAATGGATCTGTTGGAATTACTTCAAGAAAAGGTAGGGGTAGAGTGTATAGGAGTACATAACTAAGTTCATAAAAATGGTCAACATCTTGGTATCTCTCCCAATAACCCATACATACTCCTCAAGTATATAGGGGTATACATAATGGCATGGAAAATCAAGTAATGTTTTTCAAGCCAAGGACATTGGATTAGGCATGTGTACATGCATATTATCTGTAAAACATAGGCCATAAGAAAGGGAAGGAAAGCAGTTCCAAGAAGAAAGAGCACCTGTGAAGCTTCCAAGGAGGGGAAAAATAAGTGGAAAGGGATGAAGGATAATAAGATGGTAGCCATTGCACATTAGTGAAAGGATCCTATAAACCATTGTAACCATTGAAATATTGGACGACAGATAGAGGAGGAAGTGTCTAAACTACATCCGTAGTTGAACCCTAAGAGAGACACAATAAGAAGGATGAAAGAAAAAAAGAATCTTCTAGCCACAGATTCGAACAATCAAGTTGAAAGTAATATCCAATGTGATAAGAAGATTGTTTCTCACATTAGTGCAGTATGAGGTGAATATAAGTATCCTTCATCACCAAGAAGAGAAGGACATGACCAAACTCTTCCACATCAAGATTCAGGGCAAGAGCATCCTCAATATAGATTCTCTATTCAACCTAGTTCATATGCTAATCTCTCATAGTAGCGTATCTAGTCAACAATATTGGATTGAAGGTTTGTGAACATCCTAGCCCATATCTATTTGGTTAGGTAAACAAGGATGCATATATCGTGGGCGTAACAAACAATGTAAGATTAAATTTGTTCAAAGTGCAGACTTTATTGATGTGAAGTGGTATTGGATGTAGTACCTATGGACATGTGTGATGTAGTGTTTGGGATGCCCCACATGTATATGAGGAATGAAATATTCATACTAAGAGCCAACCGATACCACTAGATAAAGGATGGGAAGCCTCAAGGCTAATCACGCAATAAGCAGTAATTGAATATCGCACTTGTAAGTGCCATCCAAGACAAGAAGTTGATTAGTTCCAATAAGAAATATGTTTTAATTTTTCTAAGAAAAAATCATTCTAATAATGAGTCGATAAGAGTAAAATAATCCCTAGAGAGATGTACCAAAAAAAAAAATAGCTGGAGAGTTTCTACAAGCATACGAGGAGTGTTCTAAGATTCAAAGGGACACAAAATTTCAAGATGGAAGTGGAACACAAAAGACAGTTATTGATAGAATCCACATTGTTGAACAATGGGTTGTATAGGAAATCCATTTTGGAAGAAAATGAAATCAAGAAGCAGTTGCAGTAACTGCTAGAGTGGGGAGTAGTTCAACTGAGAACCTCACCTTGTGGGTCACCTATCAATATAGTACCCAATAAGAACAAGACTTGGTGTATGTGGTATCTAGTTAAAAGTCGTAGTCATGATTACACTCTGAATTGATACCCCCTACCTAGGATCAACAATTTGTTAGATCAGTTGCAACATGCCAGGCACTTCACCAAGTTGAATTTGAAATCAAGATACCACCTTTCGTAAGGCTACATGTCAAAGAAAAAACACACTTTGAATACCACCTTCAAGACAAGGCCCTGTCGAATGGTTGGTCATGCCATTTGGCATAGCGTATTGCACCGTACTACATTTATGAGACTAATGAATTGGCGTAGTATTACACCCATATTCAGATTCATTGTTATAGTAAATTTGGATGATATACCGGTTTATATCTCTACCTAGGAAGATCACATACTGCATCTTATGCAAGGGTTAGAGACCCTGAAAATGCATTGGTTGTTGGTTAACCTCAAGAAACGTTAGTTTGATCAAAGAGTGGTCATTGGTGTATTTTGAGTATGTGATTGGTGGAGGGAGATCAAGATAGACAGAAATATGTAAGGGTCATAATGAAATGGCCAATTACTGGTTCTTTCAATGAAGTTAGGAGTTTTTAGGGCAACACGCATTCTTGTAAAAGTCTATAGATTCATTCTTTCATTGCGAAGCCACTCCAAGATAATAAGTGGTAAGAGTTTCCAATGGGGAAGAATCGACAAAAGTCTCTTCGGCTGAAAGTTGAAAAGAAATATCGCTAGTGCTAACCGCCTAGTGCATTACCAAAATTGTAAAATTATTTTGAAGTGGAGATAAATGCAAGTGGGTATGCCATGTGGGAGAAGTTTTGACGCAAGGAGGAAGTCCTATATGCTATCATTCTAAAATATTTTACGGGTAAGTTCCTCGCACCCAACCCAGTGACAAGGAACTCATTGATCCAGATTTTATGAGAAGAACAAAAATGATCTAAGATTATTACCGATTTCACCACGTATCAACAGATACAAGAAAAACTAGATTCATTCAATAAGGAAATAAGTTGAAACCGTAAAATGCAAATGAAAACAAGCTTGCTAGAACGATGTCAACTTATCTTTGAGAAGAATTGTGACAGCTACACGCATTCACAAGAAAAATGATTACAATGAGGCTCTCGAGGCCTTTTACAATAAATCGTGAATTTCAAAACCCTAAACATCCAAAACCTAACCCTAGGAGATGAAGCCAAAAGTCAAGTGGGCCCCATTTGGATAAGTTAATACATCAACTTTTCGGGTCGAATCTCGCATACCGATCTCCATTTTATATGCATGATAGCCCATTGAAAGATCTATTCGAGGACTACAAAAATTGCATGAAATGAAACTCCGCAACATACCCCAAAACCGCTAGGGCTCCCCAAATGGCTCTGTAGTTCGTGACCAAAAACCGCTAAAATAGTAAATAATCAAAATTGCGAGAAAGTTGTCTTGAGCCAGCTCGAAAGGTCGTGGCCACCAATATCCAAATTCCAGATCAATCCTCCATCCTTAGGGAAGCAATGGTCTCCATTGCGCTTTTGAGTTCTTATCGTGATGAGGAAATCTTTTGCTAAATTTGGCCCCGTGAGCTTAATTTTGTCTTGGTGATTTCCCGCTTTGACGACCGGAGCAAAGTTGATCCTTTTGTCGAAAGTGCCCTTTGACGAAACGTGTCCACACCGATCACCGGATTCCTTTGTTGTATGTAGTCTGGTTGAACTCATTGGTGTCATTTGTTCGCTTACGCCCGAGTCAGTCCAATGGTGGGAAATAAGGGTCGAAGGAGGTCCACGCTTGAACACCGGTGCAGGCCAAGGAAAGGAGGAATGTTGAGCGAAAAAAAATTATCCCCCACTTTGGTTGCGGGTGTACCGCTCCATAAACAAAGTGCGTACGGCTTCTCCATGGGGTCCCTGTAGCCGCTCTTTCAAGGCAAATCAAAACTTTGTCGCCCACCGAACTTATGTGGGAACCCGATGTTGATCATGGCGCTTCTTTTACTTGTCATTGGACTCATGTAGGATATCTTGAACTCGCTGGTGGATGTGTTGATCCTAATGAACCGGGTGGTTTTGCGCCTCATTTGGAGTGAGAGGAGTCGGTTGAGGTGGACCGCAGGGGAAGTGGAAACATTTATGGGACCTGGTTGGGGAATCCCAACCCCACCGGGAAGGGGTTGTGGTCATTGAGCTGTATGCAGGGCTCGGTTTTAGTTATGCTAGACATAGGGAAGACTCTCATCCCATGTGTGAGGTGGGTGTTTGGAATTATACATGCACGTGGATATACCCATCATTCGATTTACTTAATTCTGCTTTTCCAATCTTATCCAAGGGAAGGCCATGGATTTGGTGAGCTTGGTGTCCAAATGTGACCGCAGTTCCGTAACCAGAATGTGCTAAGAAATTGACTATCCCCGATCTAAGACAATGGTTTGTGGGATTCAAAATGTACCTGCACTCATTCAAAGAAGATTTTAACAGTGTCCTCTGTTGTGATTCTCTTCTTACAAGAAACCATAATCGCCATCTTAGAAAAAGAGATCAACAACCAAAACACGCTTCATTTCCGCTTAGTGGATGGGAGGTTCCGACACAAGCCCATTGAGATGGATTCTCATGGCCTGTCATGAGTAGGAAGAGGTGTACAAGCCATGTTTCTAAGTGGTTGGTTTGGTAATAGCGCAGACAATGCAAGACTGAGCATACTTGTTGACCTCATGTCGGTTTCTCGCCAAGAGAAATGTTTCTTTTGCAGCATCGCCACTATCTCTTTCGGACATCGGCGTCCCGCCACCCGCCAGTGGGTTCGACTTCAGCTTCACTTTCTCACTTGATGGAACACATATATGGCCCGTGATGCAAATACAACAACCCATCTTGAATATGGAAATTATCGACAACCCGCCTAAATTCCAACATTTGGTAGGTGGTGGTGAAGTTTGGGTCCGGTTCTCATAGAGTTGGGGCCATCCATATCCTCATGGTCGTAGGGAGTTCAATCGGTGAGGTAGAGTGTCAATCGGTGGTCTAACAGGCACCAACATGCTATTTTGGTGCTTCTGTTTTGCTACTTGATGTTGAGGTGGAATTGCTACAAGTATGTGGACCACTTTGATGAAGCGGTCATTCTGGCTAATTTTCCCAGGTTCAGCGAACTCCAAGTAGCGGTTTATGATCGGGCAGGAATGATCGCTGCTCCTCCCAAGAATTCCACTAGCTGTAGGTTTGCACAATGGAGTACATTTCTTTGTCGGTAGTAAGGTACTTACGCACAACATGATCCGATAGTGTCGCGACTAAGGATAGCCACAAATGGGTTAGCGTCGCGGTGAGAATGGCACCTACGCGATAGTCCGAAGCATCATTCTCAATCTCAAAGGGTTGTTGCGTGTCCTGGTAGTGAAAGTACCAGGGTTGAGAACAAGCGATGCTTCAAATCATCGAACACTTAGTTGTTGGGGTCGGCCCCATGCAAACTTCACCTTACCACCACCGGTTATCGGTCAGGGCCCATGTAATATGGGAAAATCCCAACACAAAACTACGCGAAATTGGCAAGGCCCCTGAAGCCTCGCTGGAGGTGGTTAATGGCTGCAACATGGATTACTTTAGATCTTTGTTGAATCCACATGTATTCCATGTTGATCAATGATGCAGCTCAGGTAATGGACCCTTTTCCATGCCGGCGAGCATTTTTCCAAGTTGGCGATAGCTTGTGCCGTCAGTGCATAACCTGCTGAATATGTCGCAAGTGTTTGGTCTAAGTCTTGTTCTAAATGAGACGTCATCCGTGATACACCACTACAAAAATTATTGGTGAATGGTCACGTGATATCATCCGTCATCCTCATGAAAGTGGTTGGCATTTGTCGCACCAAAGGGCATGACCAACCATTCAAAAAGTCCTTTCCTTTGACATGAAGGTGGTATTCCATACATCTATCTACTCTATCGATCTGGTGGTAGCTGTAGGACTGCATCAATTCATCAAGTATTTGGCCCTCTAAGGAGTTTGATGAAGCGAGTCGCCGCATTCGGGAATTGGGCAATCGGGTTTCCACTATGATTTTATTCCGTGAGTCTCGATAATCAATGCAAAAGTCGCAAGGTTCCATCTTTCTTTGTACCAAATTGGGCTCCCGAAGGTGATGGATATGGGATGGATGTGCCCCTTTGTGGAACAATTCTTGGATCTATTGCTTGATCTCCCTCATTATCTAACGTAGAGTGGTGATAGACTGACCCAATGGGTCAGCAAAGCAACAAATGCTATCGATGGGGTGCTTCTTTGACCTTAAAAGTAGCAAACAGGTACCTAGTAGTGAGGAGTAGCATATCCCAGTACTTCCATGACCTTATATACTTTGTTTCATTGCGGTGGAGAGGCCCTGTCACGACCCTAGATGTGGTTACCGCGGATTTTTCTCTCATTCCTCAGAGTGAATCAGCGAAGAAGACAAACTTCCATCCGAGATGACCTTCCTACATTGCTTGAAGCAGAGATCAAGGAAATAGCACTAGGTGGGACAAAATTTCTAGTATCCTATACAATTTTCTGCTCAAAGTAATAATAACACTACGAGGCCTGAATTACATATAAAGCATGACATTTCCACAAATAAGGCTGGCCCAAAAGAACATCACAAAACTCTCGAGGAGCAACATCACACACAATACCTCATCTTTGAAGGCTTGATGTCGTGATGATAGTTTTACATTGTTGGCTAACGCTAGTAGACGCTTTCTTCCTTGGTAGAGCCATCCACCGGTGTAGGGTTGTGGTGCGACATTGTCGCCAGTGGCTAGCCGCTTTGATCACCGAGATGAGGTTCTTTGGCTACCACTATCAACGATGAAGTGCGTAGGGTGCCTTTTACCCACATCCGGAATGGAAGAGGCCCTTCTTCTTAGTTTCGTCTCGTTCACCATGCTAGAGCTTGGTGGTAGAAATTCCAAGTGGCATTGGGTTCCATGTCAATGATCCATCTTCCCTTTCTCGCTCTCAATCGTATCAAAACCCGATCCCATTCGTAGGCTTTCACTTTGCCACCGCCGTCTTCTCGAGCGGCATTGAATGTTATGCTAAGGATTCATGGAAGTCGCATCTAATTTCCCCGTGATCTTTCTTTGTCTCTGCGTCCTTCGTTTAAGTGTTTGACCGTTGTCCCGATACCGCCCATATTTTCTCCGCCCTTGTTCTTCAGGTTGTGGCCTCCCTTTCCTAGATTTTTTGTGAGGGTTCCTCGGGCCAAATTGTCGCATCTTTGTTTGAGCTTCTGCATGATTTCAATGGCATATCGGTAGGCCACACAAAGTGAGGAGATGTCCTTTAAATTCCATTTCACCGATTATCTATGTAGAGCACCGCAATATTTGAGCATCAGATGTCGCTCAATCTTTGATACCCATCTTGTGCACAAGGTATGGAAGATATTTGTGAAATCCGGGAATCGCTAGTCTCTTTCTTGTCGTCGGTGGTCCATTTGGTATACAGGTTATCATAACTTCTGACAAGGTATATTGTTCCCAATAGCATCCCCCGGCGATTCCATGTGGTTGTGGATCAGAAATAATGAGGGTTCCTTCGCTTCCTTTTCTACGTAGTTTCCACCAATCTTTGACATGGGGAACGGCTTTGAGGGAGTGCAAAAGTACATTTTCTTTATTCGAAAAGTTATGGATGTAAAAATACCCTTCTAATAGATTCAACCACTTGTCTTACAAGATTCTGTGACCATTTGACCTTCAAATATAGAAATATCAAAGTTTATTTAGAAAATTCTTTGAAGGGGGTGTGGTGCTTCCGTCAAGAAGATGTGTCACTGCTGGTAGTCAGCCAAGGATTTGTGCAAAACAATCCATCATATTGTTCCTATGCTGCATGAGAGCTTCCTCAATCATCAGCTTAGGTGATCTCTCGTCCCTATTATCTTTTCTTATTTTCGCCCATGAGAGGTCGGTGCTGGTGAAATTTTCCCAAGAGAAACAAGCCTCGGTGGACCCAACTCTTTGTACTTCGACCTCGCTTGGGACATGCATTAAGACGGCTACAAGGAAGCGTAATCAGCCTAATACCACCGGATCCGATTTTTATGAGAAGAACTAAATGAGTATAGATTATTACTACCAAATGCTTAACACAAAATAATAGAGATACAGTAAAACCAGTTTTCTATTCAATAAGGAAATAAGTTGAAACTATAAAATGCAGCGGAAAACAAGCTTGCTGGAATGGTGGCGGCTTATCTCTGAGAAGAGATGTGACAGCTGTGGTCATTCTCAAGAAGATCATTACAATGAGGCTCTCGAGGCCTTTTTACAATAAACAGGAGTTTCAAAAACCCTAAACATCCAAAAACCTAACCCTAGGAGATAAAGCGCCAAAAGTCATGTGGGCCCCATTTGGGTAAGTCAGTACATCAACTTTCTAGGGTCGTAACTTTTGCATACGATCTTCGTTTTAGGCGTATGATAGCCCATTGGAAAGATATATCCGAGGAATACAACAGTTGCACAAAATTTCATCATGAAATTTTGCAACCGCAACATACCCCAAAAAACGTCGTTTAGGGCCTCAAAACGGCTCTGGAAGTTCAGTGCCCAAAAAACTGCTAAAAATAGTAAATTATCAAAATTGCGAGAAATTTGTTTTGAGCCAGCTGGAAAAGGTGGGTGGCCACCGATATCCACCTAGATCATCTATGTCCTAGTTAAAGCTTTCAATAAGTGGAAGAAATATCTTATGGTCAAGGATATCATCATACACATTGATCACCAACTGCTATAGTATTTGCAAGCCCAAAGTAAGCTAAAACAAACCAGACATTACAAGTGGATGGGGTTTTTACAACAGTTTCATCTAGTCATCAAGTATAAGAAGGGAAGCACAAATAGGTTGGTAGACATGCTTTTAAGACCACCCACATCCAATATTACATATTTGGGAACTTTTATGCACATGAATCCTTTTACCCATGATGCATACATAGAAGATGAGAACTCCAAGGAGGTGTTTCAACAACTACAAGACCACATTATTATAGAAGAGGGTGACAGTAAGACTGACTATCATCTCCCAAACGAGTTTCTCTAAAAGCTTGACAAGATCTACATTCCTAAAGGTGAAAGATTGCATATTATGAGAGAGGCTCACACCTCCAAAGTTGTAATACATTTTGGTGTTGGGAAGACAGTTGTGAACTTACAAAGGTATGTGTACTAGCCCAAAATGCAAGAATATGTAGCATGATATATTAGAGGATGTATACTTTGTTGTTCGAGTAATCCCAACAGTAGGAAGCAAGGCCTATACCATCCCTTACATGTACCCACTGGACCTTGGGAAAGCATAGCCATCTATTTTATGGGAGGTTTACCAACAACCAAGAAGTGACATGACTATCTATTTGTGGTAGTTGACAAGTTTAGAAAGATGTGCATTCTCATGCCTTGTAAAAATCCCATCAAAGAAAAAAAGCAACAAACAAGTTCTTTGAACATGTCTGGGTGCACTTTGGGATACCAAGGAGCATAATCTCATATAGGGATACCAAATTTCTTAGTGCATTCTTGACTACATTGTGGGAGAACATGGACACTAAGTTGAAGAGATATACAACATTCCATCCATAGACAAATGGGTTGACAGAAGTACTCAACAACACAATTCAGTGCATATTTTGAGGGGTTACAATTGGAAGCATCTGAAGACTTGGGATGAGAATATGATCTATATACAACACTCTTATAATACAACATTCCACACTTCTATTGGTAAGTCACCTTTTGAAACTTGATTTGGATATTTTCCACATTCACCCTTGGATTTTGTATATGGAAAACAAGGAAGAGTGAGGGAGGACCTCACAAGAGATGCAATAAGAGAAGAAAAATGTGTTGAGAAGATTAGGTAAATCCATTTGCAAATACAAGAGACGCTTAAGAAATCATAGGAAAAATATAAGACCATACATGATCAAAAGATAACTGAAAAGTCATTCAAAGAGAGAGGCAGAGTTTGGTTATATTTGAACAAGTAAATACTACAGGGTCCTAGTAAGAAGATAAACAATTTACGGTATGGCCCTTCCAAGATATTGGAGATGGTGGGAGATAATGCCTACAGACTCTGTCTACCCCCATACATGTGCATTTGCTCGATAGTGAATGTGGAGAATATGAAACTTTATGAGCCTCCCATGTTGGATCAAGAGGAGGAGTAGGTCCTACCTACCATAGAGGACTTAACACCTGATGCTTAGGAACATTTGGTAGAAGAAACAGTTTTGCAAAATAATTCCATAACTACAAGATACGGGCAACATGACCCTTGGCAGATAGGGTTGAAATTACAACTTCAAAGCAAAGAAAAATGGTACTCCGGATAGAAGGTAGAGAAAAAAATTCCTCACCTCATTCAGTAAATATTTTGGAGACCAAAATCCTCCCTAAATGGGGATGTATGATCTATATTGGATCATTATATTATTTTTCATTTATCTTTATTCTTTTATAATGGAAAAAATTGGAGGAATCGGCTTGGAGGGTCATTTTAAGGGTAGGTCCTAGTTTGGAAATTTGGGGTTGGAAACCTTCTGAAGCCATTTTGAGGCATCAAATGGAGTTTTTCAATGTCAAATATTTCTCAGCTTTGTCTTGGACCCCTTGACATTGATCTACACTCAGATACCTTTCCAATGTCACAAAAATAGTGTCAATCAGAGCTCATATGAAAAATTTATGCCTCTCGCAAATTGACCTACCATGTTTACCACCATGTTACAAGAGGATGTCATGTCATCCCCCATTACTCACGCACATGGGGCTAGCCACGTGTGGACTTTCAAAAATATTTTAGAAGTTCCAAAAACTTATCACAATTGAGGGTTGAGGAACTCAAAACCCTACCCCTAGATGGATATTGGGGTATGTTAAATCTCAGGCCGCTAGGAGGAGAAGAAGTTCCATTCTTTTACATTATATATTATTCCATAGCTAAGAAAACATATATGAGTGGTATTTTGTGAGAATAAAAAAGGAGGAGGAGGATTTTGTAGTATTCATTCAGGTCATAGTGTCAAAAGGTAACTCCATAGTGAGTTCCCATTCCTTTGTATGTGCATTTTATAACTAAAGCAAAGAAAGTAGATCACAGGCCTCACCTTCTAGCTAGGTTTTTTCCTATGTTCGGTTTCCCAAGTCAAATCTTATGT
>SNQJ01S0187042.1:0-18556 GCA_010110895.2 Picea sitchensis
TGCCTACTGTTATCGACAGGTGTTGAAGGATGTGGGAAAAATTCTCCATCATTTCGTCCCTCTATTGCGTGAGAGCTTGCTCAGGCAACAAATTGATAGGATCGTCTGCTCCGTCGTTTTTCTTTTCTTCCACCATTGAGGGTTTATTGGGTGTGCGAGAGCGATTTTCTTCAAGAGAGACAAGCTCAAGACCCAACTTTCTATACTCAGACCTCGTCGGGGACATGCACTGAAAAAATGATCAAGAGCAACCTGCTCTGATACCACTGATCTGAATTATTTTCGGCACGAAATGAGATCGGAGATATAATAAAGAAATGCACAGAGATATCGCAGATATTCAATCATATAACATAAATGTATAAAATATGAAACCATAAACATAGATATACAGTAATACACTATTTCTATTAATCAAAGAAATGTACAAAGACTGTAAAAATACAGAGTGAAAGACTCGCTAGAATGGTGACAACTTATCTCTGAGAAGAGATGTGACGACTACTCACATTCACAAGAAGATGATTACAATGAGGCTCTGAAGGCATTTTTACAATAAATCGAAATTCCAAAAACCCTAGACATCCAAAAACTGAACCCTAGGAGATGAAGCGCCAAAAGTCATGTGGGCCCCATTTGGGTAAGTTGGTGCATCAACTTCCCGGGGTCGTAACTTTTGCATACAATCTCTGTTTTAGGCATGTGATAGCCCTTTGGAAAGGTATCATCGAGGAGATTCATTTTGGGGGATAAATCATTCCTTTAGCTATCATTGAGAACCTCTAACTCGAAAAACATTCATTTGGGCCCTCAAAATGGCCCCGAAAGTTAAAAACTGCTAAAAATAGTAAATTGCCAAATTTGCCAGAAAACTGTTTTGAGCCAGTCGAAAAAGGTGGGTGGCCACCGATATCCACTTGGATCAGGGGATTCTTTTTATTTTATTTTATTTGGAAACATTGGTGTCCCTTTGATGGCCACTTTGTACATTCCTAGGTTGAATGTGGGACTACCGGTTTGGTTGGGTACCATTCCAAATGTCACTAATTCTCTTGACGCTTCTCAATTAAGCACCTTATGTCATTGGAATCATGTTGATGTTCATTCATCAACAAATTATTCTAATCCTCCTTCTACCTTCTCTGGTGAAAGTCTAGCTACTAGTAACCGTAAGTCTAAATTAAATAGAAAGAGGAATAATAGGAAGAAGAAATCACCAACCTTAGTGAGCCATGTTGGAGATAGGTCGTCAACCTCTGCAAGTCATGTTGAAGACCAACACCCATCCTCTACAATTCATGTTGGGGGAAAACAACCAACCTCTTCTAGTCATGTTGAAGAGTTGTCAACAACCTCCGTGAGTCATGATGGGGGAAAGCACCTATCCTTTGTAAGTCATGATGGGGGAAAAATTCCAGTCACTCCTATTTATACTAGAGATAGGTTTGTAGCCTCTGTGATTCATGTTATTGACCAATCACCAACCTCTGCAAGTTATGTTGTAGATGTGAAACCAACCACTGTTAGTCATGTTGGGGGCATTGATTCTATTGAGAAACCTAGATGGATAGGAAGTAAGCCTAAGTTCCCTTGTAATATATTAGCACTTGGGAATTTCTTTGGGCCGTATCAAAGAAAACCCCAAGGTAATTGTTTCAACCAACTTTAGATTATATTCTAACCTATAAAACCAGAGAGGACTCTCTCAGATGTCTAATGACTGGTAATAACTCAAAGGATTCATCAATAAATGCACAGAGGTCATATTTTGCAATATGAAAAGTTTGTTTTTGTTTTAAAGAGATGGTAGGACAAGCAAGAGAGAAATTACCATTGGGTAATGGAGTCAAATTCTGAATTTAAAATATTCAGCTAATGACTGGTGGTGTACTCTCAGAGAATAAATGAAAAATAAGTGTTATTTTTCAGCAATTGGCAATATTTTGGATGGCAACAGAAAAGAGAAAGGGGCATCTCATCACACTGAGAGCATCTAGAAAAGGATGAGTTCTCAATGTAATTTTAAATGAAATATGGAAAGATAGATTACTATGAGCAGAGCAACAAGCATGGATGAATTTTGAACCAACAATCTTTAAACACATAACAAGTATTTACTGTATGAATGGGCCATTGAAGATGGATGAATTCCAAACATTTAATCTCATCTAAATACTGGAAAGAACAAACAATTATGGAGACTAACATTACAAAGAAACGACATAGTTAAAACAACACTGTAATGAATCTCTGCTTCATGAAAGCACGACACTTTTGCATTTAGCTCACAAAGATATTCAGGAAAAAGATACACAGTCCAATCCCCTAAGGGTCCAACCCTTCTATGCTCTTGTACCATAAAATATATAGAATTATAGGTCTATTCCAGCTCACCATTTCGAATCCCAATCCCTTTTCCAAAATTGAAACAGTTACAAATAGAATCTGACACGTTTTAACTGATTTCCTGCTTTTCAGGAGGTGAATTTATGAAAAATAGGCTTCAAATCACCACTTGTAATTACCAAGTTGTAATATTTTTGTAAAATATGAGAACATTTTTTGTAGGTAAGCTCGTTATAAAGAAAAAACTCTCTCGGTTTCTTGAAATTCATCTCCATCTGGTCGGAATACGTGTCGCAAAAACATGTCTCAAACATGAAATCATGAAAACTGAAAAATAAGGTTCAAAAATTCCTTCAAATCTCCCAATCCGTGACACCTTTTGAAAATCAGAGAGATTTTATTATTATTCAGTTTGTCCTCGACAAAAAACTCTCATGGATTTTCAAAATTCCTCTCCAGTTGGTTAGAAAGTGATCTTGAAGTTGAACACTAAACCAGTCATTTACACAGTGTGCCCTATAGCCTGTGCACAAGAAAATCCCCTACGCGACAACATTATTTGTTCGACAACATCCTCTGCACGGTGAAATCCACTACGCGATGAAACCCACTGTGCGACAACATCCTTTGTGTAATGAAACCCACTGCAAGACAACATCCTTTGCGTGATGAAACCCACTGCACGACAAAATCCTCTACACGACAGCATCCTCTACGTGAAAACATCCTCTACACAACAACATACTCTACATGACAACATCCTTTGCGTGGTGAAATCCACTGCACGATGAAACCCACTGCACGACAACATCCTTTTCATAATGAAACCCACTATGCTACAACATCCTTTGCGCGATGAAACCCACTGCACGACAAAATCCTCTGCGTGATGAAATCCATTGCGCGACAACCTCCTCTACACGGTGAAATCCACTGCGTGACAACATCCTTTGCGTGGTGAAATCAACTACGCAACAATATCCTCTGCGCAGTGAAATCCACTGCACAACACGTAAAAAAATTTGCAGCGTGCAGTTTCAAATGGAAATGGAAATAATAAATGATAAAGCTTCCTTTTGAAACCGACCCTTGGAGATGTTAGGTGATGCCAGGCATAAAAACAATAATGGTGCTAACAGACATGACTTTGCAAACTGCTGACAAAACTCTAACCTTAGCTATGAAAATCATGGTGCTAACAACGGGCTCCAATGGGGATGTTATCCTCCCTATGAGGTAGAAAAGAATAGTAGACTAGGTGCCTTATCCATTGGGTTGTTCCCAAGCCATATATTGTGATCTGTTTTGCCACCAACTTATTCTACAACTGAACTAAACCCAAACTGAAAATACAAACTAAAAAATGATGAAAGAAATGCTCGCCATGCTGATCTTATTCACACCTACCTGTTCGACAACATAGGTATTCCAACAAAGGATGAACACCTTCAGTAACCACTCACGTAACGAAATCAAAGATCAACACACTGATGTTTTCACGTGGTAAAACCCCTACGGGGAAACATCCACGGCCCCAACCAATGCGTCCACTTGGAGCAGTTTATTAATGCAAAAGAAAAATATTACAACGAGATTTTACAAGAGAGTTTCTCACAATCGATCATCAGAAAATGACCCTCCATGCTCTTTAAATAGAGATCATCGACCAATCGGGTGTTAAGCCATGGATTAATGGACATTAAGATCGAGGAGAGTATGAACCGTCAGATCACTCTATGACGGGAACTATCGTGACCATTAGATTTCCTAACTACAAATGCATACTAATGCATACTAAAGAAACACATCAAGAAACACACTTTTACCTAACAACACACTAGACCAAGTAGATCTTAACTAACTCCTAAGTGTCTAAATATCCTAACATAGACCTTAAGAACAAATTGGGATAGGATTGAAAGATTTACAATGTTGACACAATAGGAGAAGGAAGGAGGCATTAGAGCCTATCCCCTCTTAATGACAACTTCTTGAACTCCTAACATAGATCGAAGTTTGGAAATCTTTGCTTCTGTAAGAGACTTTGTGAAAATGTCTGCAACTTGATCTTCTGTAGGGAAAAACATCACTTCAATAACTTGATCATGAATTATCTTTCTGATGAAGTGCATGTGTAGCTCAATGTGCTTGCTGCGCTGATATTGAACTGGGTCTTTGGCGATTTTGATGGCACTCTGATTATGGCACCAAAGGCTGGTCAGATGTTGTTGCTCTAATCCAAACTCTGAAAGGATCTGTCGAAGCCACAAGGCTTCCTGACTTGCATTTACCGCTGCTCGGTAGTCTGCTTCTGCTGAAGAAAGTGAAATAGCATGTTGTTTCTTACAGGCCCAAGTGACAGGTCCTGAACTAAGGCTGAAAACATAACCTGCAGTAGACTTCCGATCATCAGGGTCGCCGACCCAATATGAATCAGCGAAACCAACCAATAAAGGAGTCCCCTTGAACTATAATGTATCCTGAACTAAACTGTACCATGGACATAACAAAGTATCCTTTTAGCTACTTTCCAATGGATTTCATGGGGTGTTTGTATATACCGAGCAACAAGACCAACAACAAAGGAAAGATCAGGTCGAGTATGATTCAAGTATAAGAGGCTACCAACTAATTGACAGTATAGGGTGGCATCAACTTCAGGAGAAGTACAAGTTGTAGTAAGCTTGACTCAAGACTAGAAGGGAGAAGGGGATGGTTTACAATCATCCGTGTGAAAGCAACGAAGAAGGTCACAACCATAATTAGACTGGGAAAGAAAAATTCCTTCATTGGTTTGCAAAACTTGGAGGCCAAGGAAATAATGCAAAATGCCTAAGTCTGTCATTTCAAATTTCTTCTTAACGCTAGTTTTCACATGGTTTAAAAGTTTTGAGTCACTACCAGTAAGAGTAAGGTCATCAACATAAAGGACAAGGATTATGAGATGGCTTCCTACTTTATTGGTATATACATTAGAATCATAATGACATCTAGAGAATCCGGTGTCAACAAGAAAGTTGTCCATTTTGGCATACCAAGCTCGAGGAGCTTGCTTAAGACCATAAAGAGATTTCTTAAGGCGACAAACATGGCTAGAGTCATTCTGAACATAGTTAGGAGGCTGTTCCATGTAGATTTCTTCTTGGAAATATCCATGCAATAAGGCGGATTTAATATCCATCTGGTGGACCTCCCATTTACATGAGGCAACAAGGGCAAGAAAAAGGTGGATGGAATTCATTTTGGCTACAGGGGCAAAGGTTTCATTATAGTCAATTCCTTCAACTTGGGAAAATCCTTTGGCAACTAATCGATCCTTGTGTCTTTCAACACTTCCATCTGATGCATACTTATTTTTGTAGACCCATTTACATCTGACAAGTTTTCTTCCTTTTGGAAGAGGTACAATATCCCAAGTATTGTTTGCCATTAAAGAACAATACTCTTCATTCATTCATTGTTGTATCCCAATATGGATGACCCGAAGCTTCTGCAAATGTCTCTGGATCACGAGTCTCTAAAACTTGAGCCAAAAGAGAAGAGGATCGCTGGAACTGTGAACGTGTTCGATGCAGATCTGAAGGATCACCGACAAAACCACCAATTGCTTCTCGTGTTGAACGAACCCATTTAGGAAGCAATGGAATTGGTGTTGGTTTAGGTTCAAAGGACTCATCTAGAGGAAGGTGAGTAGGAGGAGGTGGATTTTCATCCTCAATGTTGGCCCTTGACCAAGTTTTGGGAGATTCTTGGTCATAGTGACCTATTTTGGGACTTCGACAACTTATCGAAGGAGGAGCGCAAGACGAAGCGGAGATCAAGGGATCTCGACCCACTTTTGGATCCTTTTTGGGTTTTTGGGAATATGTAATGGGAATGGGATGTTGGCCCATGGGTTTACCCATGTTTAGGCCTATTTTGTATGTATAAATAGAAGGATAAGCATTGTAAGAATAAGTCGAATAGTGCATCTATGTGATGTGAATGTATGTTAAGTGCGAGTAGATTCTGTAAGTGCTTTGTGCATGACTGTAAGAGACTTGCAGAGCTAAGTGCAGGTCCTTGTAGCAGATTGTGGAGGGCTTAGTACTGTAACGCAAGGAATAAGGATCTAGTGAGCTGCGCATATCTTCTGTCCTGTGTGGAGTAAGGGTTTTGATGGCTCTATGCTTGTAACCGATTGACTAAAGACTATAAGGAATAAGAGTTGGTGGACGTAGCCCCAGGGAGGAGGTGAACCACATAAACACTATGTTGTCTTGCTTTGTGCTTGCCTTAATGTGTTTATGTCTTCTTTTGCTAAGTGCTTTAAGATGATTAGATAGATCTGCTTATGCTTAGTGCTAATGATATGTGAGAGTATTAGATCTGATTCATATAAATGTGCTTAATGCTTGATCTGCTAGATATGACCTATCTACTGATGCTAAGTAATTAAGTACGTTATAATAGTGTGAATGTTGCGAAGCCTTTCTTTATCAACGAAGTGATTAATGATTATATATTGAGGAACTGATGGTGCTAAGTGCTCTATTAACTTGTATAATCACATATCCATGTCCCAGCTAAGGTTGCAGACACATGAGTTTTGCAACCACCCCTGCCTCTACCTCGGGTGAGACTTCATCTACTTCGCAGGTGTTTCCGAAAGGGTCGGTAGTTAGGGCTTTGTTGGTGCGTTGTTGTAGCATCGAACCCTGGGTCTTCCCCTGTGCCAACAAATGGTTATGTTGCCGGGATCTGAAACTGTGATTGTTGGGAACTGAGGAAGAAGAAGCTTTGTGCAAAGATTCGACCTGGGATTGTGAAAGCTTTGTGCATAGATCTGTGCCCTAGTGCGTAGTTTCCTACTCGATTTATAAAGCTCTGTGCTAAAGAAGGAAACCCGTCTAAAGAAAAGAGGTTGGATCTGAAGGAAAGAAGCAAGATCTGAAAGCTTTGTGCTCTAAGAAAGGTAAAAGTGAGAATTTCTTATTAAAAGAGGTAAGATCTGTAAGATCTATGGTATGATAAAGGTAAGAATAGTTACAAGTTTTAGATCTGGAAGCTTTGTGCTCTCTAGAAGTAAGATACGTAGAAATTTTTGGTTTTAGAGTATGGATCTAGGTATGTTTAATAGAATCTGTCCTAGTTTGCAAACTAGGGCACTAATAGCTGAAAGAAGGTTTGATATGAGTAGATCTGATAAGAATGGTGAAATATATATTATATCTATGCATTGAAAGAATGTTTAGACTAACAAATGGATGCAGGACCCTAGAAAGAGTTTTTTGCAAGTTAACCACCGCGATCTTACTGCACAGTACAAGAAAAGTTGGGGGTCATTTAAAAGAAAGAGAGGATTAACCCTCTATTACAGTTGCAAAAAACCAGGACATCTTGCTAAAGAATACCCTGGGAGAAGACCTAGTTGTCTTTGTTGCAAAGCTATGGACCATGAAGTGTTGGATTTCCCAAGAATGATTGCTAAGCTTGAAGGAATGAATCTAAATCAAGAAAACCCTAAGGCAACTCCAGAGGCTATAGTAGAACCCCACGAAGAATCAAAGAAAATATTGCTACAGATGAGAGAAACCTTGAATGATCACCGACATATTAGATTATCAGAGATCTTTAAAGACAAGGAACTACTTGAAGCAAGAATAGGAGACTTCGACATTGACTGTGTTCTAGATGAAGAAACATAGGTGAATATCATGAAAACGAGAACTTGGGAGGCTATAGGAAGGCTTGCTATGATTCCTTCATTAGAAGGAATAGGGTTATTTAGAGGAAAATTGGTAAACCTGTGTGGAAGGCTCGATCAGATACCTATGACCGTCAACAAAACTTTGACAGAGGAAGATTTTGAGATTATTCAATTTATTGAGGACAACGCCTTGTTTACCATGTTAATAGGAAAACCTTGGATTGACAGAGATCAAGCCAGACGAAAGGAAGAAGAAGAAGTTTTGGAGCAGAAGAAACAAGAATTAAAAGATTTCATGACTAGAAAGATCACACAATTGATTGAAGAACATGAGAAAAAATCAAAGCTAGTTGACACTAGAGACCTTGATTTCAAAGCTGTAAGAACACTAGAATACCCACATAATACTAAAGTACTTACTCCAGATAAAAAAAAGGTATTACCCATGAATCCTAGGAAAGAATCTCAACAATGCGCAGTGACTATGTTAAAAGAAGATAAGAATAAGAATGGAAAAAGACATACCGAGTCGAAGCTCACTGAAAAGAAGGATAGAAAGCTAAGTAAGAAGAGGGCTAAGATTGAAAAGTTACAAAAGATTCTAGAGGGAACTTCGCAGAAAGAAAATTTGTAGAATTGGAACTTCGTCGGGATATCAGAACAACGACTCATGGTTCTTCGCCAGGACAAAGCAATATAGCCATTGGGGCCGATATATCTGTTCGACTCCCACTTCGAAAGGGTCGAGACACATTTATAGCTCGACATCAGACCGTTGGACCGCACCATAACGAACATAACAAGAGTTAATGAGGCTTCATACCCATTACAAGCGAACCGTTTCCGAGTTGCCTACTTATCCCGTCGCGCCATGCATGGAGAACAATTTTGCTAACTAAGAGTTTGAACCCGCAGACTAAGTGAATTGTATATAGTGATCATTGTGATTTTGTTGTTTGTTCTAGTGCCTTATCTAAGTTCATCATGACCTCGATAATTTTAATCCCGAGCGCGTATGTCCGACGAGCTCACCGCAGTTGAAGAATCAGTAACAGAAGTTCTCCTCGACTTAATGACTAAAAGAGTCAGGTCGAAGAGAGGAGTGTCTAGAGGTGTACAAGCATCTTTGACGAGATGACTGTTGGCCTCTCCATCCACTGCTTGAGCCGGTCCATCCCAACCATTAGATGAAAAGTGAACTAAGCATAGGGATGATATCACAAATTCTAAGTTAATCCCGAGTATACTACCCACCTATCTACCCCCTCTGAGCGGCGCGATAAATTGAGACAGTGTACCCAAATATTTTGAGTATGCCTTGGTCACTGCGTACCTTTCGAAGGGAATACGCGCAGTTCACGCCGACCAAGATAAAATTGCAGCGTTGAAGTTTAGTGACTTCAACCTCGGTGACAGGAAGGTCTATAGAATGCTCGCCCCACATAAGTATCTGACCAGAACAATAGGAAAGAATTCAAATATAATTCCTCAATCATGGACCCATAACCTCACACAGTCCACACAACTCAATGTAATGAAGATTCCTCACTTTTGAAGGCACCAAGAAGTGAATGCATGCGTCAAACTGCTATTGTTCTGCTACCATGGTAGATATTTATGGTTAAACCACCGTATCATAGTGGATCCGATGTTGATCAATCGTATCACGGGGCTAAGCATGCAAGGCCCTGACCCACATGATGTTTACCTGGGAAAAGCCATGGATCGCGCTCTTGCGTAGAAGATTAAAGACACCTATGGAGATGTCGAGAAGGGCACGCAAGGCTACAAGGTAGCTTCTATCCAGAGTGGCTCAATGCGCCTCACCTGCCAATTGATCACAGGAAAGTTGGTGCAAAAGAATCGACCCACCCAAGTCACTGGTTTCGTAGTCGACCTCGCAGGGAAGTGCATAGAAGGACTTTAGATGAATTGGGTGCAGTATCTGGTAAACCAGTTGGAACTGGACTGTAGGGAAGACTAGGATCAAGGGTATGAATTTCACTTAAGTTGGCTATTGATCCTGATCACTTTCATCGCATGGGAGATGCCAGAAGGTGCGACCTTCCCGGACATTGAGTCATTTGAACCTCTAGACACGAAGTTCAGTACACTGTGGTACTCGAACAACATGAACAAGCAATGGCACTCGAAAGTCGTTTTCCATACATATTACAACCAGTTGAAGGTAGTCATCCAGTCCCAACCTCGTATGACCCTGAATACCCTCCACAGGTTTCGTCCCTTAATGAAGTTAGTGCAAACCACCATTTCATCTATATCACAGTGCGAGCTGACGAACAGAAGGAATAGCTACAATCTTACTACAAGCTGATGGAGGAGGACTTGGAGGAGATCACCAAGGACTGGTCGACATACCTCCTCATTCCATCAGACCCTGCAGAGATGTCCGACTTAGACATCCCAGAAGTAGCGCCTGATACACCTGGACCTAGCAAGATAAAGCAGACCAAAGAGGTCCATGATTTAGAAAATGCATCCGTGAAGACCACTTCCATCTCAACAGAGCAAGGAGGAGATGGCAGAGAGATAGATGGCACAGAAGTTGAATAAAAGAAAGGTGAGGTTACATCGCCTAGAGATGAGGAGGACCCCTCAAAGAAAAGGAAGGTTTCCCCACCGAAACCCTCATCCCGGAAGAAAGTGAAAGCAACCAGGACCAAATTTGAGACCACCCTCACCTCAGATGACTTCGACTTCATCGTTGCGACACTGAACGATGCTTCGCTGGAGATAGCAGAGAAGCAAGAAGCTAACAAGGAGGAGGTGTTCAATCAGATTAAGGACGAGTTCCAAGGGGTACAACAGGCATTACAGCCCAGCCGCACAGTTTCTATTGCGCCTCTGTCAGCAGGAACACCAAAACTAGATGATGAGCCAACTCAACTACACCGCATCACTGATACAGTCAAATCTTGCCTTCGATGAGCTCAGGAAGAGATAGCACAAGCCACCGAGTCTTTAGCACAAGTAAAAAAAGACCTTGAGGAGAAACACAGTGCTGCAGAATAGGAAAAGTTTTCTCTACAAGCAAAGTGGGATGAAGAAAAAACACAGTTACAACAAAGCAAGGAATAATTGCTCGTCGAGAAACTCAAAGTAAAGGAAATGGTTCACAAAGCACTTCTCCCTATGAAATTCGTCGAAGTAAAGGCCGAAGAACAAGTTCCATAGCAGGTGGCACAACTTGAAGAGGTAATCCAGCAACTCTAAGAATGCATAACAGACTTGGAGCTCTGCACTGTGCCCGAGACCCCTCAAGATGTAAGAGACCTAAGGGAAGAAACCCCCCCAGCATAGTTGACAGATTAAAAGCTATTTCCTTGGAGTGCAAGAAACTGAGTAACCAGAGCACCAAGACATATGAGAAACTCACCGAGAACCTAGAGTTACGGACTTTGGAGTCGCAACTCAAGGAAGAAAAACAACATACAGACACACTACAAGCGCAACTGAAAACCCTGTCAGTCGTAGAAAGAATGAAGTGGTCTCAGGAGCAATGCACTGCCCAACAAAAGATCCATATGATTCAAAGCAGAGTGATGGAAGTTACTCAATGGCTTCAGCTAGTACAAGATAAGGCATGCCAGTTATTCACAGAGGTTGAAAGATGAGGAGCAGAGCTAGAACAGGTTGTCATTGCAGCAAAACAACGCTTAGAAGGGCCCGTGAATGACACAATGATCCAATAATTCACCGAGCAAGAGACCGTAGCACAACAACAGGTCGAAGCAACTCGATCCAAGTTCGAGGCCTTCGAAGCAGAACTAGTCAGATTAGAGTGACTCAGGACGAGTCATACATGAGTGTTGGGGGCCTACTGTCCCTTGACCAAGTTTTGGGAGATTCTTGGTCATAGTGACCTATTTTGGGACTTCGATAGCCTGTCGAAGGAGGAGCACAAGATGAAGTGGAGATCACGGGATCTTGGCCCACTTTTGCATACTTTTTGGATTTTTGGGAATATGTGACGGGAATGGGATGTCGGCCCATGGGTTTACCCATTTTTAGGTCTATTTTGTATGTATAAATATAAGGATAGGGAATGTAAGAAGAAGTCGAATAGTGCATCTATGTGATGTGAATGTATGTTAAGTGCGAGTAGAGTCTGAAAGTGCTTTGTGCATGATTGTAAGAGACTTGCAGAGCTAAGTGCAGGTCCTTGTAGTAGATTGCGGAGGGCAGAGCTAAGTGGAAAGTGCATGTCCATGAGAAGAAGAAGAAGAATTAGAATCAATATTGATGTTGTGCTTCTTCATCGCTGCTTCTAAAACTGCCATCTTCTTGAAACATTTAGATTCATCATGACCATCTTCATCACAAAAGTTGCAATGTTTGCAAAAGTTGCAATGTTTGTTGGAGGTACCTGCAGTGTTGATCACTTCAAGTTGTATAAGTTTATATTCCTCTCTAATCAAAGCAACACAAAAGGACTCAAGAGTAGATTTTTGATAAGCTTTCCATAGACCCTCTCTCATGGCATAAAAGGTAGATATAAACACAGAATATGCACTACCTAGCTTAGAAAGAATAAGATAGATGTAACGCTCTTTCTCCATTTCTATCTCACATTCTTCACATAACATTCTGAGTGTTTTAAACTTAGATAGATAGTCTCCAAGGCAAGAAAAATCACTTGGACTTAAGGTCAGTACTTGATTTTCTAATTGTTGTGCTTGAATAATATTGAGTTTACCAAACACAGATTCAATTTTTTCCCATGCTTCATGGGGGTCATCAATTTCTTTAAGGTTGAACCTTAAATTAGGAGATATCGACATTCTGATTAGTCCACGTGCTTCGTCACTCCTATTAGCCCATTTGATTTTCTTATCATCATCAGTGTTCTTTTTCCTTTCCCAAGGTAATCCGGTACAATATTTTACTTCTTAATAAATCTTCCATATGAGATTTCCATTGGAAGTAGTTGGTGCTGGTAAACAATATATTACTTGTAGAAGTCATATCAAATATGCAGATAATATGGATTTAAAAACTAAAACTGATGATCTAGATGGAGACATCTCAAAAATTTGTGCGGTTTTAAAAAAAGCGGCACTGAAAACGGACTTCAGATGTGAGAGTTATGTGTTTTAAAAAAAGAGAGGCATAAACGGTAACCAAAGGACCACATGATAGTGTAAGTTGCTTTATGAAGTGATCCACTTTTATAAAGAGAAGTTGGGATCAATTTTACAATGAATTTACTTTACAAAAGAAAAGTTGCATGCAAAATAAATAACTCTAAAATAAAATATTAAAGCTACTTATAGTGATTCACTTTTATACTTGAAGTGAAATACACTTTACAATTTGAGCATGAACTTTTTCAAAAAAATTAACAAAAGAGAGACTTGAACTTAAGATTTACTTAATAAGAAAAATTTTAACGAAATGGTCTATTAAAACATATTATATTTTTTCAGAAGAGGATTGGAGTTGTTGTCGTCAGACTTGGAGAGCGTGTTAAGAAAAAATATTTTCACACAAGAAAAAATATTTCGCTTCTCGATGACAACAAGGGTTAGATCTTGGTTAGCTTACCCGGAAGATGGACTTTTTCCTATCTGTTTCTAATTTTCCAAGATCACACAGGGCACGGGGAAAAGAGCATACACATATCTAAAAGAGTAGCAACCCAGAAATAAATAATACAAAACCGAAATAAAACCGAAATGATGCTTTGCAAAAATTTAAAAAATGCATACTCAGGCTTTATACCTCCGGATCTGACTGAAATGGTTGTATCTTGGGCAAACAAAAACCTTTTCAAGTGAAACAAAAAGTATTCCTAACTAAAACAAGTGCTCCGGACGCAATGGAACAATCCTTTCATACAAAAAATGTATATAAATGACAGAAAATAGAGATGAGGAAACTAACTTCACAATCTCGATCTACAACAGGAGCGCATCTTCAAACATGATCTGATACCATTTTCAGCAACACATGTATTCCAAAAGAGGATGAACACCTTCAATAACCAATCACATAACCAAATAGAAGATCAACACACCAATCTTTTCACGTGGTAAAACCCCTACGGGGAAACATCGACGGCCCCAACCAATGCGACCACTTGGAGCAGTTTATTAATGCAAAATAAAAAGATTATAGAGAGATTTTACAAGAGAGTTTCTCACAATCGATCATCGACAAATGACCTTCCATGCTCTTTAAATAGAGATCATGGACCAATTAGGTGTTAATCCACACATCAATGGTCGTTAAGATTGAGGAGAGTATGAACTGTCGGATCACTCTATGTCAGGAACATATCATGACCGTCGGATTTCCTAACTACAAATGCATACTAATGCATACTAAAGAAACACACTAAGAAACACACTTTTACCTTACGACACATTAGACCAAGTAGATCTTAACTAAATCCTAAGTGTCTAAATATCCTAACACTACCTACCCTAACTGCCGAAAAAACTGTCAATCAAGTGAAATCAAAATGCCAATGCAACCTTGCAAGCACTTTATCCATTGTTTTCTTTCTTTGCACATGCTTTCTCTAAAGATTTTTTATTGATAATTCATTCAAAAATTTATCTATAAATTCAAATCTCAAAAAATTTAAAACATTGGGATTGTTTACCACCTCCAACAAAACTGCAATGGATCCTCCAAAAAATGCATAAGACAACAATCATGTTTTACCCCTTCCACTGCATCCTTGTTTTCATGTAATTCAACCTGTTGATTGCCACAAAGAGGCTAAAAAATCTGTCGAGACTGTTGGAAATAACAATCTTCTGAATCAGAAGATAGTGTTGGCTGATATGAAACCCCCGGTGGCAAGTAATCCATATCTAACACTGGCGTTGATTGACCATCATCTTTATTTCCAAGCTGGTAGTTGATCACGGGCTGCAAATCTGAACTGAAATAACCTTCCATGTAATCAACAACACGATCATTAAATGTATGAGAAGGTTGTTGGTCCTCTTCACTGATAAAATTTTGCTCATGTAAAACAATGTCACTATGAATGTGGTCATATTTCCCTACTTCCTTTGTTATCTCATGATTTACTTTCAACAATTCAAAGGAAGAAAAACATAATGAAAGATAATTTTCATTGGAAAGTCCACTGCTTTCTTCATATTCAACATCATGCCTGGAGGATTTCTGATTTGAAACATTATAAACATTTTGCTTCAGCAATTTGAAAGAAGCAAAACACAATGGAAAAGTTCTTTCACCCAATTCAATACTTTCCTCATGTTCTTCATCGATGTCATAGCTGAAACATGCAGGTTTCCTTCTTTCCTTAAACTGTTGAAACTGAACACTTCCTGACGGAGAACATGCAGTTGGCTGCTCTGAAAAATCAATCTCACAATTATCATTATATTCATCATATTTGGGCAAGTCAACTACATCTGCAATGTCATCCACAAGGAAAAAACTTGGTACATCAACTTGCTCTTAAGTAGGCTGATCCTTATCTTCTACAACAATGTCATTATTGAAAACTTTGAAAAAATGCATGAAACAATCAATTTTCTACTCATGTTGAAAACGATCGGGATGTAAATCAATTTCTTGTTTATGCACAACCTCATGTTCTTCTGCTACACCATCATTCTCTGTATTTGCAACACTCTTTAAATTCTGATTTTGCGGCCTCTGACATGCTTGAATATTGTCTTCCACTTCTTGAGCATTATTGAACATCTGTTGCAAATACATAAAATTCCTCTCCATTAGAAGAAAAGATAAGTCTGATTGAAAGGTTGTTACATAATGGAGCATGTCAACAACTTCAGGAGGTTGGACTTCTTTAGGCAGTTTATAATAAAGACTAGCAAACCTCCTACTAAAATTTGAGATGGTTTCATCTTTCATTCTTCTCATGGCATAAAACTCTGAAAGGAGTAGATTCCATGACTTTCTCTCACCCCAAAATCTACAGAAAGCTTCCCTCAATTCATCCCACGAGATAATCGACTGAGGCTGCAAATGTCTGAACCATGCTTTGGCATCTCCTTATAAGGACTGAGAAAAGGACCTCATAGACACATCATCATGTTTAATCTCAAAAAGGTCTAAAAAATGCTCAAAGACCTGAATATTTTTTTCAATTGAATGTCCATCAAGCTCTTCATCGAACCTAGGAAGGTACTTATAATGTTTCAGAGGAAAGTCATGAAGGATGGAAGGCAATTTAAGAAGACTCTATCTTTCTTGAATCTTGGAGGGTGCAGGATTAAGAACAGAAGGTACAAGCTCATCCTTGGTTTCATTAAGCTCACAAGAATGATCATGAACATCATATGGTTCAGAGGAAGGAGCTTGGTGAATATCAGTTATACAAGAAGGAGGTATACCTACAGTTTGCAATGAAGGATATACAAGGGTGGATCTCTGGGATTCATTTGAACGCAGTAAGTGAAGAAATATTCTTTCGAAAAACTCAAGAAAGGACAAGAAGATATTGATGAAACATAAATGTACTTATTGAACTAAACTTAATCTCGAGTACCCGATTTTTCCATACTACTCTTTGATATCTCTATCCACATGTCTCATTCTCTAGTGGAGTATTTGAATCACATTTGAAGTTTGATTGGAGTTGCCATGAAAACTTTAGCTCTGGACTCTTCTACCAGTGGAATCACCTTCAAACTGATTTTCTGATGTGTGGAGTCGCCAGAGAAGAAATACAACCAATATGTGCCTAAGTGTCTTCTACTCTCAGACCTTAGAACTAAAAGAATGTCGTTTTTCCTGAGGAAAATGCAACTTTCACTCTCCGGCAACGATGCCAAAATGTTAGCACTCGAGAATTTCTTTGGGCTATATCAAAGAAAACCCCAAGGTAATTGTTTCAACCAACTTTAGATTGTATTTTGACCTTTACAACCAGATAGGGCTCTCTCAGATGTCTAATGACTAGTAATAACTCAAATGATTCATCAATAAATGCACAGAGGTCAGATTTTGCAATAGGATAGGTTTGTTTTTGTTTTAAGGAGATGGTAGAAAAAACAAGAGAGAAATTACCATTAGGTAATGGAGTCAAATTATGAATTTAAAATATTGAGCTAATGACTGGTGGTGTACTCTCAGAGAAAAAAGGAAAAGTAAGTGTTATTCTTCAACAATTGGAAATATTTTGGATGGCAACATAAAAGAGAAAGGGGAAGTTCATCACACTGAGAGAATCTAGCAAAGGATGAGTTCTCAATGTAACTTTAGATGAAATACAGAAAGATAGATTACTATGAGCAGAGAAACAAGCATGGATGAATTCTGAACCAACAATCATTAAACACATAACAAGTATGTACCGTATGAATGGAGCATCGAAGATGGATGAATTCCAAACATTTAATCTCAGATAAATATTGGAAAGAACAGAAAATTATGGAGACAAACATTACAAAGAAAAGACATACTTAAAACAACAACGTAATGAATCTTTGCTTCATGAAAGTACGGTACTTCTGCATTTAGCTCATAAAGATATTCAGAAAAAAGATACACAATCCAATGCCCTGAGGGTCCAACCCTTCTCTGCTCTTGTACCATGAAATATATAGCATTATAGGTCCGTTCCAGCTCACCATTTCGAATCCCAACCCCTTTCCCAAAATAGAAATAGTTACAAACAGAAAGTGACACGTTTTAATTGATTTCTTTCTTTTCAGGAGGTTGAATTATGAAAAATAGGCTTCAAAACGCCACTTGTAATTCTCAAACTATAACATTTTTGTAAAATATGATAATGGTTTTTGTAGGTAAGCTCGTTATAGAGAAAAAACTCTCTCAGTTTCTTGAAATTCATATCCAGATGGTAGGAATACTTGTCGCAAAAACATGTCTCAAATAGGAAATCATGAAAACTAAAAAATAGGGCTCAAAGATTCCTTCGAATCTCCCAATCCGTGACACATTTTGAAAATCTAAGAGAGGTTTTTATTATTCGGTTTGTCCTAGAAAAGAAACTCTCAGGGATTTTTAAAATTCCTCTCATTTTGGTTAGAAAGTGATCTTGAATTTGACCACTTAACCAGTCATTTACGCAGTGCGCCATGTAGCCTGTGTGCAGGAAAATACCCTACGCAACAACATCCTCTACATGACAACATCCTCTGCATGACAACATCTTCCATGCGACAACATTCTCAGTGTGACAACATCCTTTTCATGGTGAAATCCACTACGCGATGAAACCCATTGAACGACGAAACCCATTTCGCGACAACATCCTTTGCACGCTGAAATCCACTGCGCGATGAAACCCATTGTGCGACAACATCCTTTGCGCGATGAAACCCACTGCGCGACAACATCCTTTGCACGATGAAACCCACTGTGCGAAAAAATCATCTGCGCGATGTGTAATGTCCCCCACCTCTTAGAGAGGTGATGAGGAGACTCAGTGGCCTAGGCACCCCCACTAGGTCATAGTCTCACACCGAAGGGGGGAAAGTCAAGAAGTTAAAAGTTATATTTTTAAGTTGACTTAAGAAAGGAAAAGGA
>SNQJ01S0187043.1:0-18519 GCA_010110895.2 Picea sitchensis
CCATTAAGAAGTGGTCCATAATGTGATGAAAGTTCCATTTTCCCACTAGGAACTCCAATTTAAGAGTCAATGATTTTTACTTCAGTTCTAAATTTTTTAATAATCTACAGCATACCAATTCATCATATCCTAAAAATTATTTTCTGAGAAAAACATATTCAATTAAAATAAATAAATTGACTGATGTGTAGGAATGAGAAGTATATAGCAACAGGACTCTAAGGCGGTCCACATCAACTCAACATTACCAACACATTCAAAACAATAATCTGCTCCACCTATTGTTATCTCCTTCACAACCTACTTGGAGAGTAAAGTTTAGTTTTAGATTATAACTAATGATCAACTAATTATAAATAAATGTTGAAAAAACTGGCTTCACAAGATATTTTTATTTTCTCTGTAATGCAAACAAAAATTTCTAAAAGCGGATGTGCATATCTATTTAGCTATGAAAAATGTTTGAGAGGATGTATATGGGGCTGTATTTTTTTTTGTCCTTTGAGAGAAAGTGGACCCTGCCCAGAATATTAAGAAAAACCTTTATACCTAAGCTTCAGATCATAGTCATCAATCTAGTGGTTTGAGTCGGGGTGTCACCATGATGATGATCCAAATTCAAACTCTGGTGGGAATAGATACTTGATCAATTTCAAAAGTATATATAACTATGTTTGGGAAAACTTTTCTTTTTTTCTAAGTCTTCAGTAATTTCATGCTTGAGAATATTCCAAGAAAGGGAAGAATTCATTGAAGGAAACAAGATTTACAGGCTCATCCTGAGGTATAGTTCAAGCATAAGTTCTCAATAGGACAGTTCTGAAGATGGTTTCCTTTGAGAAGATGTTCGCTTGTTATCTCACTTTCTTAATGGTGATAACCCTACATCATATTGAAGTGCACTCGTTCTTAATCATTTTACAAGAAGAAAATATATAATATGTTTCTACAACATTCAAATAGAAATGTCAGGGCTTATGAAAAAGATGCGAGTATCAAGAATTCGGATCCATGAATAAGAACAATACCAGAATAAAAATCCTTGGCCAAGCTTCAAGAACATGAGAAGATACTTGGCTAGATCATCCATATTTTTTTCTCTTGATGAGGTCACCCTGCCCATAGAATTGGGATCAATGTTGCATTATGGAGTTTTGAAATTTTCTCCTAGATAAATGTTTTGAGAAGGACGAGGTTATTCAGTTTAATGTAGTTTGGGAAACGAATCCACAGTGATATTGTTTATCTCTTATTTGATGATACCTGTAGTTCTCCAGTTTTGAATGCCTTATCACTAAGAATATATGATTCCCAATCCCTGCCACAAGTGGAGCATATCCTTAGAGTTCCAATGTCTCCATCCATTGCAAATGTAGTTTTACTAGATAGACATATTACAAACATTGGGCTATGGAAAATCTCTATAGCTGATCCTCTCGTTGGATATACTCTAGAATTTTTTTTTCTTGATAAGAATATGTATCACAGTGATCCAATGGTATAAAAATTTGTGCATGTTGAAGAGGATAAAATCCACAAGAAACAGGTCAATAATGACATATCAACAGTGAGGGAAATGGATATGGTTGAAACGTGTGAGATAAAGAAAATAAAAAAGAAAAAGTCTAGATACAAAAATAATTTGAAGATGTCTTATGAGTGGAATAAAGGGCATTTGGAAGTAACCAATAATCAAACGACGAAGTAGGAAAATGAAACTACTATATATTTGAGAGTTACTTCGGTTCTAACTTGTAAAGATGCCAACTCTTTTTCTCCTGTCCAAATCCTAGATTTACAATCAACAACATTGAAAAATCTTCTTTCTCCTGTAGACTAGATCCCAGTGTCAAGTTTAGTTCATATGATTGCTTTAGGAAATATTGAGCCTCTACCTAGAAACTATGTGGAATCCTATGTATCTTATTGAGCCTGGAAGTCTGTTTCATGTCCAAAACCAAAATCCTTGTTGGAAATAAAACTAGAAAAACATAAACAAAAAGCCGAAACTACAAATTTCAATAATATTTTTAAATAATTGTTAAGATGAATATTAAAACCTTCTCTCACTTACTATTTTCAACAATATTTTGATTGCTTGGAGACTTCAAATTAGCATATGTATTATGTATCATATAAATATATAAGATTACTATTTAATGAGTCTAATATTACAAAAGTAGGAAGGTTTTTGACAACCATCCATTTTCAATTTTTTTTAAACTTAAAATAACACTAAGTATATTGGGATTGAATATATTATTGAGATAATAGTTCAATATGAATAATATGAAAGGCTTTTGAAGACATATAATTATTCTTTCATTTGTTCAAGATATACAATTACACTTTAATTGGTTATCAAAATGAAAAATGTTTCAAAATTCAAAAGGTTTGGGTTTGTTCTACTGATATGTTCCAATCATGGAAACTAAAAGAAAATGGAATATCAAGCATTGAATATGTCCATTGATTTCAATAATGATATAAAACAAAACAACATGGCATATTGATTTAAGTCATTCCACAAAACAATAGGTGATGAGATTAAAAACAAATATTTAGAGAAATAAGGGAGTTGAAATGATTTGCAATGGTATAACACAAAACAATATGGTACATTTATTTTAGAGATGGTAGAATGAAAAATGATTTAAAGCAAATATTTTCTATTATTTGCTATGATTTAAAGCTATTATTTGCATTGATTTTAGTGATTACACATTGATAAATGATTTAGAGAAATTGGTTGCATTAATTTCAATGATGACATAATGCAAAACTGTATGCATTGATTTAAGTGATGATAAAATGAAAAATGATTGAGCATAACATAACATAACAGAATAGGGTGCATTCATTTTAGTGATAAGGATATAACATAAAACAATATGGTGCATTGATTTAAGTAATGATGACATAACACACACATAAAAAAACATATTGATTTAAGTGGTATTACAAAAATAATTTAGAGAAACAAGGGAGTTGAAATGTGATATAACAAAAAACAATAGGGTGTATTTATTTTAGAGATGGTACGATGAAAAATGATTTAGAAAAATTAGTTGTTATGATTTCAATAATGACATAATGAAAAATAATGAAATGCATTGATTTTAGTGGTGAGACAAAGATAGATGATTTAGAGCAATTAGTTACATTGATTTCAACAATGACATCATGAAAAGAAATGAAATGCATTGATTTTAGTGGTGAGACAATGATAGATGATTTAGAGCAATTAGTTACATTGATTTAAATTATGACATAATATAAAACAACATGCATTGATTTAAGTGATGATACAATGAAAAATGATTTAGTATAATCAAGTAGTTGTGTTCATTTTAACAATAAAATAACCTAAAACAATAGGGTGCATTGATTTCAACGATGATACTATGAAAAATGAAGAAATAATGCAATGAAAACCAATTTCAAAACAAATATTATAAGTTGAAGTCTTATACTTTGTTTGGTTAGGTGTGATTTACCTATTAGTATTTGCACATTAAAACCATTAAAATATTAGGATATATAAATGTGAAAAGCTAGGGTGGTCTAGGGGTGAGTGCACAAAGTTGGTGGACGGTAAAGTGGAAATGGGGTGAGTAGGAATGTACACTCACATGGATGCATGCACATTTTTAGGAACGCACACGCATTATTTATGTGGTAGGTTAGACAAACCTAAAAAATCCACTCAACAAGTCATGTAGTCGTGTTCCCAAGAACTCGTGCACCTTCTCAAGAATGCACGTGCATTCCTGAGAAACACGTGTACAAGAACGCGGGCGTGTTCCTAAAAAAAATTTCAACTAAAAATAGTGTGTGTGTGTGTTCCTAAAGCATGCACACCATTATTAGGAACATGAATGTGTGCATGTTCCTATTTGTTATAACTCAAAATGCCACTTCTAGGAATCATTGATGTTGGCCTACTCACCCATACATCTATCAACCCATTTTGATGGAGTTCTTCTCAAAAACAACTTTTTGTATGGCATACACACCCTGTTGCATATGAAGAGCGCTACATATGGTAGCTACATACCTAAAATCCCATGTACATATGCTTGTTGCACTATTGAAAGCACGCGTGTACTTTAAAAAGTGACAAAAAAATATAAAATCTACACTTTATGGTAGAGTTTATGGACTATATTAGGTCTTCCAACAATCTTACCTCTTGTAGACCTTATGGAAATGAATTAACCATTATTTTTTCATATAAAAAGGGCCCTAGGGGGGTCATTTGGATATATCAAACTAGAGGCAAGAGAACACTTCCAAATTTCTCCCATGTGTTCCAAGCCTTGTGCTCTGAGTTTCATCCTCAACATTCCCTTCCATCCATGCTCCTTATACCATCCATCCCTTTCCCTCATCTTTCCTTGTCAGTGGTGAGGATAGTATTGGGAATAGTGCACTTGGAGACAAAGTAGAGGAACCTAGGCAAGTTTTGTGGAGCGACGCCAGTAAAATTCAAGTTGTAATTTCCATTTTTGTTATTAATGAAAGATAAAGGTTCTTGTCCTATATCTTTATGTCTATGTGTTTTTGTTTATGAATATTTTCATGAATAACCAATTCTTTATATTATCTTGATAATTAAGCATATGTTGTCCTACATTGTTCTGTAGCATTGTTTTTAGCCCAGCTTTGGGAGGAGGCCTACATTGTTGGAATGAACAACCATCAAAATGGATCGACATCAGTCGTAAGAACTTAAGGTACACATTTTTATATTCCTTCTCTTCCCTTATTTATCATAAGGTTGTGTTTGGTTTGGGATAGACTATAAGACTTTCTATCTTTTAGGGTGTGAAGACTCTGACTAGTCTCTAGAACCATATTAGAGGGATTTTCCCCATAGTAGAATTGGTGACTCCACTAGGGAGTCTCTCAAGGGTCTTGTTGAGATATACTTGTTTAGGCTGAATTTTTTTTTTGTATGTTCTGAGTCATTTTGGATCTCTAGTCACCTTCCATGTGTTTTGCAACCTCCCTGATCTAAGTTCTCTATATGAATATTTCTCTTTTTGATAATTTTCAGTGGTGTACGTATCCTATTCTCTACCTACCTTGCATACATATGCATTCTACATTATATAGATCCTGCGTACATATGCAGGATGAATATGCACAATATGTGTGCCTACCACTTTGAAGAGTTTTTCAAAATATTTTCTTTTCTTTCCGGAAACCTTTGGTTCCTCAAGCCTTTATAAGTTCCATAGGCCTTTGTTGGTTGTGGTTTTGTTAGGTTCAAGGCTCATATTGTTTATGAAATAACAAAAAAAAACGTCTTGTATAACATTTTGGCTTATTTTTAGCTTGAATCATGTATTCTGCAGTTTCTTTTAGCATCTTTGTTAAGTTTTTCTTTGATTGAAAGGAAAAAAAACCTTATTTTTATGTTAGTTAGGTATTTTTATTTCTTTGCATTGTTATTTGAAAAATAAAAATAAATTAGCATAGGCTTGTGTTTTCTTATCATATTGAAATCATTTCAAAAGAGAAAATAAGAAAGAAAATCCTTTCAATTTCTCTTTTGTTTTACTCGAAAGTTGCATTGTGCATTTTTCATGGAAAGGATAAAATATTACATCTTTAGGTTTGAAGGATTGTTCATGTATTTTCTTTCTTGAATTTTTTTTCATTTGAAGGATTAGTGTAAATTTTTTTTTTCCAGTGTTCTTATAAGTTTCATTTTTGCAAGATTCTCAAACAACATCATTTTCACCTCCATACCCTTTGAGTAAAAACAACCACTAAAATGAACACTTAATTTAAAATCAATTAGACCTTTTCGTTTGTAGGGTACACCAACTAGACTAGGCTTTAAGGCCTTGGATTAGGTATGGAGAAGAAACTCTTTAAGGCCACTTAACAAACATAAGATTATGAGTTAGGGAGTGTTAAAGTAATTTTTTGTAAAATTTACTGACGATCCCCCTCTTACATAGGGGATAAACACAATGTCACATGAGGAAAGGAAAAGGATATAGCCCCTCCAAAGTCGAACCAAGCCTAGTGGGGATCATATTTGAGGGTCATTCTTGGGATTTTGCTGACTGCATCTGACTACAGAGCTTCGTGGACCTCGAATTCATTTGGGATCCTCAGTTGTCTTTTGGACCATTTGCTTTCGATACCCTTGAAAGGCTTTAGACATATTTATCCTTCTCATATGATCTTCCTGACTGTCGAATGTACTCCCCTAGTGACTGACTGTGAGATGGAAACTTAGTTGTATTTTTATATGTACTTACACAGGTGACTATGGGGGCATACCATGGTACCTAGGACTGATGTTAGACCACACTTCACATATTATACCTGAAGGGTGTTTCCGTGTTCGAGTTACACTTGCATCGATAATTTTCTCTAGTTTTGGTTGGCGTAATTGTTCTATAAATGTGGATGATGAACCTACACAGATAATATCTATATAGCAAGAATACATACAGGGTTTGCAGAGAAATGAGAAAAGAGAGAAAGAAGAGAGAAATAATGAAATAATTTTATTAACGAAATGGATGAATGATAATTTAGACATGATATACTCTTTATAACTCAACTAATGTGCATGGAAGGAGAAGCCTATGTGCCATAGTGGTGGCCTAGAGTGATTTGGACACACATCGATAGTTACAGGAGTAAACTGCCACGTAGTCTCTTAGTCTTCAGTTAACTGACTAAAACAGAGTGAAGTGAGGTGGATATCAGGGAATCATGAGTTATGCACTAGTATAGTGATAATCCCAAGGACAATGTGAATTATTTGTTGATGATCCCAATGTTGCATGGTGGTGAAATCAACATGGAATCTATATTCCACACAATTGATCAAACTGAAGTGTGAACTGAAGAAAATATTCTCCTAGAATATAGAAAAAAGAATATTCTCCCTAAACTATAGGATAATGAATAATGACTAATAAACATAGGAAAAATAAACCCTATGTGTGTGTGAAGTATCTCCAGCACCCCCCCTGAACATCACTATGGTGAGAATAAAGAATGGGTCCCAACAACGAGGCCATGTTAGGTACCCAAATACAAAAGATACATTGAACTAAATGAGGAAAGTGGGAAAACCTCATGGGAAAAAACCCCCCTGAAAGTACAATGTATGTAAAAAAGAACTGAATGTTGCTAGGAAACTGTGTCCTTCACTCTAAGATGACTGTGTAGAGAATGAAAATTCTTCTTAGTGAAGGTCTTGGTGAAGATGTTTTTAGTCTATTCTACTAAAGGATAGAATTGTAGGTCGATCATCCCCTTGTGTACTAAGTCCTATATGTAGTACATGTGGATATCTATGTGCTTCATCTGCTGCCTGTGAACTGGATATTTGCAGAACTTCAGAGTGTTCTGGTTGTCACACCAGATGATGATCGCCTGATGAAATTGAATTCCCAACTTGGTGAGAAACTATTGTAGCCACATAGCTTGAATGGTTATGTTAACTACCCCTTTGTACTCTGCCTCGGCTAAATATAGAGAAATATAATATTGCTTCTTACTTGACCAATAGATGGGCCTGGAACCTAGACTGAGTGAGTAACCATATGTTGACTTGCGATCAATACAATCACCAACCTAGTTAGAATCAGTGACCTCGATGAGGTCCAATGTAGAGTCTACTGCATAGTGAATCCTGAAGGTGATGGCTCCCTATACGTATCGAAGGATATTCTTTTTATCCTTCCAATGTAGCTCATGCAACTCCTACATGAACCTAGATACTGGTCCAACTGCATAGGAGAGGTATGGGTTGGAGTGTGTGATATACAACAATCTCTCCACTAGTTGTCTGTATAGTGTGTTTTCCACTAATGGAGTGTCCCTACCATCCTCAAGTGTGACTCCAGATAGGAAAGGAGTCAGGGCAGACTTGTAGTCTCTCATTTGAAATCTCTCAAGGAGATTTCATGCATACTTGGCCTAATAAATTTTGATTCCTGATGCATCATGACTAATCTTAAGTCCAGGGAAGAAATGTAGCAGACCCATGTCCTTCATCAAGAACCAGTCATGTAGAATCCTCTTGACTGCAACAATCTCTGAAGTTGTGCAACCAGTGATAAACAAATCATCAACATACATAACTAGGAGTAGAAGTAAATCAACCATCCTGAGCATGTAAACACTCAGGTCTGACTTACAAAATACAAATTTCTGTGACAACATGTAGAATTCCATATTGTCATACCATGCCCTTGGGCCTGCTTGAGGCCATAAAGAGACTTCTTCAGGTTACAGACCAAAGATGAATCTTGCATGAAGCATTGGGGCTGCTCCATGTAGATATCCTCAGGCAGATCTCCATGAAGAAATGGATTCTTCACATTCATTTGGTGGACTTCCCATCCCTCAGCTACCACAATGGAAAGTGAAAAACGTATGGAATCCATATTCGCTACTTGAGCAAAGGTCTCGTCATAGTCAATATTGTGCACATGCTTAAATACTTTGGAAACTATCTTGGCTTTGTATCTTCTAACCTATCCATCTGTTGCACTCTTGGTCCTATAGTCGGATCTGCACCTGACAAGTTTCCTTCTTGTAGGAAGGGGAACCAAATCCCAAGTCTGGTTCTCAAGGAGGGAGTTGTGCTCCTCCTGCATGGCAGATTCCCAAAAGGGATTTCCAGAAACCTCTCCATAGGACCGTGGATATGAATATTGAAACAATAAAATATTCATGGGTGGCATCAATTAAGTGGTAGTGAGTGCAAGAGGAGGCTCCTTGAAATAATATTGAGTCCTCTTAGTATCATATGGATCCCCAATAAGATCTCATGTATCCTAAAGAGTAGTCTTGGCCCACTTGGGCCTCTGCTATGGCTCTGCATCTGCATCTGCATCTGCATGAAATGAATCAACATCTGAATGTACTAACTCAATATCTAAATCATATGAGCCCTCTGAATCAAAACTCTCATATGAAGAATATTTGGCATGTGCATTCTCATCATCTCTGACAGATGGAAGAACATAAGTGTCTGCATCAGGCTACTAAGGTACATGTGAGATACTTCCCTTGAATTGGAAACTACTCTCAATGATGATTCGGGTCACTCCGAAGAGAGATAAGTGAGTTTGGATCCTTTCACACTGTTAGGGTATCCAACAAAGATACCCTATGTTCTTCCTTGATAAAGTTCCTTCCTCTTCTCAAAGGGAATCCCAGTCCATGCACGAGAAACGAATATACGAAAGTGGGTCACTTGTAGTTTGAGGCTGCTCTAGGCCTCGTAGGGGGTCTTATCCTTGACACATCTATTGGGAGATATGTTTTGGATGTAGGTTGCACAATTAAGTTCTTCATCCCATAATATTTGTGGAAGTGACTTTGCATGCAGCATGCAAGATTCCATCTCTTTTAGAGATCTATTTTTCCACTTAGAAACTTCATTTTACTGTGGAGTATAGGGAACCATGTGTGGAAATTGAATCCTGGCCTCAATACAAATATTATGTATCTCATGGTTGACATACTCCCACCAATTATCTGTTTGGATGGATTTGATATTCTTTCCTACCTATGTTTCAACAAGGGATTTGAAATCTTTGAGGTGTTGAAATACCTATGATTTTTTCCTAAGAAAGAAAGGCCATGTGAAGAGTGAGAAATCATCAACAAAAATGAACCTATACCTTTCTTTACTGATTGATGGATGCACAAAAGGGCCCATGATATCACTATGGATCAGATCTAAAGGAAAGGAATCTTTCTGAGTCTTTCCTTTGTCAAATTTCTCTTGATGGTGTTTTCCAAGAACACATCCCCCACAAATTACTTTGGAGAAGTGGATGTCAGGTAGACCAACAACCATTCCCTTATTTCCAAGTTGTTTCATATATCTGAAATTTAAATGCCCGAACATTTCGTGCCATATCATACTGCTTTCATCAGCATGGGTAAGTAGTAATGCGAAATCTAGTTCAATAAATTCAGAAAATGAGTAGAGTCTGGATTGATGATTTACCTCACCAATAACAACCTTGGAATTGGTTTTCATGTCATAGATATCCACAACATCAGGTATGAATAAAACTCTCTTTCTGGTGCCATAGATTTTCATCTTATACACGGAGATAAGATTGATAGAATGTTTGGGAACGTGTAGCACATTCTCAAAGCTTTCATTTGTGAGTTCAATTATTCCTCTTCCAGTGACCTCAACCTAAGAATTGTCCTCCATCATAATAGAAGGAACTTTTCATGCATCCAATGAAGAGTGGACTTGTTTTTTAGTTTCCATGTGGTGTGATGCTCCTGAATCTACAATCCAAGCATTGGGAGAGGAGTTGATGGAAATCAAAGCATGGCTAGAATTGTGTTTCTTGGGATTCTAATCTTCTAGCTTCTTCTTATTGGTTCCCTTAGGGATGCGATCTCCAAGGTTGTTTTGTTGAATTATTTGGGCCATTTAATCTATCTATTTCTGCATACATGCATATTCTGGATGGAATCCTTTATGGAAATAAGTTCATTTCTCCCCTTTTCTTCCCTTTCCACCTTTGGATCCAGAGGCATCCTTGAAGGGTTTTGGGTACCCTTCCTTATTTAGATTTGCATGTGCTTTCCTTTTGTATTTATCTTTAGATTTTGGATTTGGATGATTAATACCATCTTGCAAAGAAAGTGCATGCACATTTGTGCCTTTTATTTTTCCCATGATTATGAGTTTTTTCTGCACTTTTGTCATAGACTTGATAAAGATCTCAAGAGAAGGTGTTTTCCAGGTGTCTTCAGAGGTGAGACTCATTGAATGAAATGTGGATACAAACATTGATTATTTTGGACCAAGTTCGGAGAGAATAGTAAGAACCATTTGTTTCTCCTCGGATTTATCAACCGCACAAGCCTTGATTTGTGACAACAAATCCTTATATTTGGTAAATAAATATTGGAGATTGTCAAAGGTTTTTGGATCCAAAGTGAGAAATTACACCTCGATCATGTGTGCCCTCATTTCATCCTATTTTCAAAAAATACCTTCCATGGTGGTCTAGGATTCATTGGGGGGTTTACAGGAGGATATGTGAATGAGAAGTTCAGGATAAATGACACTGAAAATAGTTCCAAATGCTTCATCCATTTGATTGAAATACTTGGATTTTTCTATGGATGATGTGGGTTTGGTCTCTATGTCCATGGTTAAACTATATAAACCTCTCTTTAGAAGATGCACTATCATCTTCTACTTTCATGCAAAGAAATTGTTTGGTGTAAGAATTAATTCTTTTGGAAATTCCATTTTTCCTACTGCCTTCAATCTTTGGTACCTACAAAAGGAATCTAATGTGTCGTTTTCCTAGAAATCCGTCATCTCCGCTACCATGTAAATTTGGATGAACTTGCACAGACAATATCTAGCTAGAAAAAATACATACACAATTTGCAAAGAAATGAGAAGAAAGAGAAACAGGAGAGAAAGAATGGAAGAATTGTATTAACCAAATGAATGAATGATAATTTACACATGATATAATCTATATAAATCAACGTGCACTGGAAGAGAAGCCAATGCACCATAGTGGTGGTCTAGAGTGATCTGGACACACACCGAAAGTTACGGGAGTAAGCTACCACCTAGTCTAAGTTAACTAGTCTCCCAGTATCTAGTTAAGTGACTAAAAGAGAGTGATGTGAGGAGGAGATAATGTAATCATGAGTAATGCGGTATTCTGGTGATAATACTAAGGGCAATGCGCATTATCTAGTGATGATACCAATGTTGCACGGTTACGAAACCAATGTGGCATATACACTCCGCTCAACTGATAAAACTAAAGTGTGAACTGAAGACATTGTTCTCCTAGAATGTAGGAAAAGGAATATTCACCCTAAACTATAGGAGACTGAATAATGACTAATAAACATAGGGAAAACCATAGGAAAAATAAATCATGGGTGTGTGTGTAGTATCTCCAACATGTTCTTCCTACCTTTTGCTTGATTTATCTTTAGGGAACTTTTAGTGGTGTGCTATGTGCTCCTTACTTTTCCATAGCGAGTTAGTTAGTCATTTCTTTGATATCTAATATAAGGTGGTAGGCCACCCACTACACCGTTCATGATGAATTTTGGGTATTCCTCTTAGAAATATGGAGCTAACTCCTTATATGCATTTATTTTTGTACCATTGATTTACTAGATTCAATGTGTCATACTTTTACAGACTTGAACGATCCTTCTAAGGAAGAACCTATGCATAGGATATCGATGGCCAAAGTTTCTGACGATACCAACCAAGGAACCCCATCGCAAGGGGATTCTTGTGCTTTAATTTCATTAGAAATGTTGGTGTCCCTTTGATGGCCACTTTGAACATTCTTGGGTTGAATGTGGGACTAACGGGTTGGTTGGGTACCATTCCAGTTGTACCTAATGTTCTTGACGCTTCTCAGTTAAGCACCTTATGTCTTGGGAATCATGTTGATGTTCCTTCATCAACAAAGTCTTCTCCTCCTCCTTCTTCATTATCTGGTGAATGTATAGCTACTATTAATAAAAAGTCTAAGCGAAATAGAAAGAGGAAGAATAGGAAGAAGAAAACCCCAAGCTCTGCAAGTCATGTTGGGGATAGATCATCAACCTATGCAAGTCATGTTGAAGACCAACACCCAACCTCTACAAGTCATGCTGGGGATAAAAGTCTAGTCATTGTTGTTCATACTGGTGATAGGTATGTAGCCTTTGTGAGTCATGTTATTGACAAATCACCAACCTATGAAAATCATGTTGGAGATGTGCAACCAACCAATGCAGGTCATGTTGGGGGAACAAAACTAGTCCCTACAAGTCATAATGGAATTCAACAACCAATATTTTCTAGTCATGTTGGATAGTTGTCAACAACCTCTGTGAGTCATGTTGAGGACAAGAAACCATTCACTTATATTCATGTTGGGGGCATTGATTTTGTTGAGAAACCTAGACAGATGGGATGTAATCATAAGTTCCATTGTAAGCCTTACAAGGGAAATAAACTTACTCATATGTGCCCTAGAATTCTAGAGAAAAAAATATTGTGGTCCATGTGTGGAAGCTCTTCTAATTATAAGTCTTCTTTGGTTTCCCCGTAATCTGTTCATCCTTTGGTCGATGAAGTTTCCGCGCCAATGAAATCTACAACCAATCCCATTCCTATTTTGGGGGGTGATGTGCCTTCAGAGCATGTTGTCTTTCAGCTTATTCATCCACTGGTTGAGGAAGCAGTCATGTTTATGCAATCTTCGGTTGATCCCACTCTTCTCTTGGAGAGTGTCAAGTCTACCAAAGTGGTCACGTCGATGCAATCTTTGGTTGATCCCACTCTTCTATTGGAGAGTATCGATTCTACCAAAGTGGTCATGCCAATACAATATTTGGTAGATCCCACTCTTTTGATGGGGAGTGATGTGTCTAATGACTATGTTCTTAGCATTTCCAATTTAGTACTTTCAGAACAAGGGGGAAATCCGGTCACTTTGAGAACACACCCTCCAATTCCTAAGATGGTTTCCTTTGATTGGAATGACCTTTTTCAACCTATCCTTCCTTCTTCTACACCCTTTCAAATAAGGGTTGAATTTAATTAAAAAAACATTTACTGATGTATTATGGATGAAGGATCCTCCACAAGTATTTTATCCTCCTTGGCTTGCAAATATTTGGGATCTCCCGATATTGTGTCCTCTTCACATGAGATATTGGCTTTTGATAGATGTCCTAGTGAATATTTTGGGATTCTTCCTTATTTTTCTATATCTTTAGGTGGGAATACTATCCTTTTTGATGTTATGATGGTGCAATGCCCATTAGATTTCAATATGCTTCTCGGGTGTGATTATGTATATGCCATGAACGTTGTGGTTTCTACACTCTTTCGGGTGATGTGATTCCCTCACAATAGAAGCATTGTCGTTATAAACGAGCTGGCATCTAATAATAACCAACCTAATTCAATGTTAGTTTAGCCTACCCCTTTATATGTTCCTAGTATTTGTGTAGACTCTACCCCGCCACAGGTAAATTATGTGGTGTCTTATCATCGATGTTCAATTTCTCCTAAGCAGGAACCTTTTCACTCATGTATTCCTTTTTGAGACTTCGTATCAATAATTGATCCATTGGTTTATCTAATGGGGGTATGGGAGCCCTTTCTTCCCCCTCTTGGTCCAAGTGATGTTTAGTTTCCTTTTGAATCTGATCTCACTATTTGTATATCCTCAAGCCTTTGTGCTTTTGATTATTCACTGATAAAGTCTTCTAGCCCTGACCAGAACCTCCATCATCATATGGAATATGATCAATTTTTTTCTCCCTTTAGGACTCTCAATCCTCCTCATTCGCGTTATTTCTCAGATATTTAGTTTCCTTCAGATGCATCTATCCTTGAAGAGATGACTACAAACTATATACCATGGGAATACTTACACTGTGGTTTTTCTTTTCTTCCCTTTTGGAAGACTTTCCAGGCTGAATATCTAAGAGACTCTTGGTCAGATCCTAGCAGCGGGCTGTACTTGAACTAGTACTATGCATGAGTCATAAGGTTGTGTGGTGCCTTGTACCATATTGTACAATCCAGGTTTATTGTTTTCAAGTTTTGTATTCAGTAGCACCTCTTATTTTTTGAATTTTCTATCTATATTATATTTATTAACTTATGGATGAGTGTTAATGGCTTTGTATACAGGATCTTGGAGACGTTGTTTCTTTGACATATATTCATCGTATCGATCCATTCCGACAGGTATTGACCTCGAAACAAGCATATTGGTTCTATTTTTCCCTACTTGCATTTTTGCATTATCCGTTTCCCGATATATTTGGCCTTAGGATCGACCCCACCGCAGTGTGACAAAAAACCTTCTATGCTTCTTTAAAAGTGTCGTAATTAGGTGGTAGATCCTTTCCCTCCATGGATTCCCTAGGTAGATCCTTGTATTTAATTTTTTCATCCATGATGTGAGTTTCCTATAGGCTTGGGAGTCATTTTAGTCCCACGAGGAATTTGTGTTGAGGCCTCATTCTTCATCATATTTTTCTGGCCTATACCTAAGGGACTCCCTAATATATTGGTTTGTTGTCTTTCAATCTCACTTAAACTTTGAAAGAGACATCTAATAGGAATCATTTATCCTTTCCGGTCTCGTTTATATTACTTAAGAAAAGGGTCCCCTCATGGAGTCTTCTTTAATCCCTTTTTAGAATCTCTAAAATTGAAAATATTTTCGAATGATATTGTTTCCCCTCATGCTCGTCAAAGTGAAATCTGAAGGAAAATCTGTCTGGTGATAGTTTGCCCCTTTTTGGTTTGGATGGCTAATTTTATGAAAAAGGTATGCCCTAGGAGATACGGTTCTCTAGGAGAGTATTTTTAAGTGTAAGTTTATCCTTTTTCAGGCCCGAGGGACTAAATTTGAGAAAAAGAGACATTCTCCCTGGTTTTGGTTTATCTCTTTTTCGAGCCTTGGAGATTATTTATGAAAAAGGAAATGCCTTGGATTCTTATCTCATCCATTTTTAGACTTCCTAAAGAAGAAAAGATCGTTAAGTGACCTTGTTCCTTTAACACGTTAATTGGTTTATAAAGAATATCTATTTGGCATAATTTTAACCCTTTTTTTGGCCAATAGATTACCTAGGAAAAAGGTATGTCTCGTTGGGAGAGTTCTCGTAAGTTATGTTTTATACTTTTTTGGGATCAGGGGACTAAATTACAAAAAAGGATGTGAGTCCATGGTTAAGTTATTTTCGGACTCCTTAAAATTGAAAATATAACTGAGTGATCTTGTCTATGTCACACTCATTAAAATGGTTTTGAAGAGACTTCCTTTTGGTATAAGTTTAACCCTTTTCTATACCGACTGGACTAAGCATGAATAAGGAATAATCTAGCCCTAGTGACTAGAAGAGTTATCCTTGGTATGATTTTATTCGTTTTCGGGCCCTGGATACTAACGTTACGAAAATATCACTCTTGAGTCTTCTTGTGGTGTTTTTCAGACTCTCTAAAAGTTAAAAATTGTCGATCTTACCTTCTTTGGGCTCGTAAAACATTACATGGTAGGAGACTCGTTGTGTCACTCTATAATCACATCGCATGTATCATCCTTGCATATTTTTCCTAATTTCAGCTTCATGTTTCTATTACTAAACCTTTAGTGCATTTTCTTAGGTGCAATTCTTGTAGCATTTTTTCCCTTATGATCTGACACCTTGACCCATAGAGGAATTTTCTCGAGTTTCATTTTCCTGCACATGTCTCCTTGAACTGAGCATCAGTACGTTCCATGTTATTGCAACCAATTTTATTTCCCATGACACTCGTTCTTCCTTTGTAATGTAGCATTCTTTTATTATTTTTAAATATCGTTAAATACATGAAAAAGACAAAAAATAAAATATTCCAAAAAGAGGGGATGGGGAAACATTCTCTTTTGTTGGAAACAATCTAGTTACCCTTGGAAAAATCACTTCCTTTTGTTTGTTCTCCAAGCATTTGGATGTATGGCCTTAGCAAGCTATTCAGATTACATAGAGTTATTTCCTCCTCCATTTGGTTACTCTTCCAAACAGATAGAGAGTTTGTGGTGCCTCCTGTACCACAAACATATGTCAATAACATGCTTCATGAGTCTTTTCATCTGTTTTTCTCTTTTCCAAGGGTAATTTTTTCAACATGAGTCATCCATTATGAAATAAATCTCTTGACCTTCATGAGTCAGCCATCACGAGAGTTTTGTCAAGTTCACATTAAAAATCAATGAGTTTCTGTGCTTGATGATTGAGGTCCTCCAGTATTTCCACTACAGTATGTTGAATAACTCAGAGTAGTGAGTCTTACATTCGTATTATACTCCTACTTGAGTTTTGAATATCTTGAAGTTGTTACTCAATTTACGAGGTTATAATCTCCATCCATATGCATTAATGACTCTTGAAGATTTATATGATATTTTATATCGTCTGATGATTTAGATATGTAGATCTATTGTCTATTGTTCATGTCTACACTTTCTATTGGCATACACATTGGTCATGTAGCCATGATTACTATATATGACATGGATATGCAATGTACTTGATCCAACCATGCTTAGTTTGTGTCGAGCATGGGAATGTCTGCCTCATTGATTATTATTATCTTATTTCAAATGACGTGCTCATTGATACTTGCTTGGGTTTACTCGAATCTAGTGCTTTCCCACTTTATTATATATGTTGTAATCGATATCAACCAGCACTGGTCTTTTGACATCACACATTAGGGGTCATCTTTTATAACTCAAAATTCCATTTATATGCATCCTTTATTGGCCTACTCATCCATGCATCTGCCAACCCATTTTGATGGAGTTTTTCTCAAAAAAATACTTTTTGTATGGCATACATGCCCTATTTCATATGAATATCATGTACGTACGCTACCTACATACCTGAAATCATGCATACATATGCTTGTTGCACTATTGAAACCACTCATGTACTCTAAAATGTGACAAAAACATATAAAACCCACACTTTTCGACGGAGTTTATGGGCTATATTAGGTTTTGCAACCATCTTACCCACTTTATCCCTTCTGGAAATGAATTAACCATCATTTTCTCATATAAAAAGGGCCCTAGGGGGTTAATTTGTATATATCAAACTAGGGGCAAGAGAACTCTGTTTATTTTTTTGTCTTGTATTCCAAGCCTTTTTCATTTTACTCATAGTTTCATCCTCAACATTCCCTTCCATCCATCCTCCTTATACTATCCATCCCTTTCCCTTATATTGTCTTGTTGGTGATGGTGATAGTATTGGGAATAGTGCACTTGGACACAAATTAGAGGAAATTGGGCGAGGTTCATGGAGCGGCGCCAACAAAATTCAGGTTGTAATTTCCAATTTTGTTATTAATAAAAGAGAAAGTTTCTTGTACCAGATATTTATGTCTATGTTTTTTTGTTTATGAATATTTTAATGAATAAATAAATCTTTAAATTATCTTGATAATTAAGAATATGTTGTTCTATATTGTTCTGTAGCATTGTTTCCAGGATAGCTTTGAGAGGAGGCTTGCAGTATTGGAATGGACAGCCATCGAAAGGGATCAAAATTAGCCATAAGGACTTAAGGTTCACAATCTTATCTTCCTTATCTTCTATTAATTATCATAAGGTTGTGTTTGGTTTGGGATATCATAGAATATTTTTTGTCTTTTAGGGTGTCAAATCTCTGCTTAGTCACTAGACCTAGATTAGGGGGATTTTCCCCATAGAACTATTAACATGAAATTGTTGGATCATGTTGTCATTGATGCCAATGGTTTGATTGATTGATGTCATTTATTGATGTCAAGTGATTGATTGATGTAAAAGGATTGATTGATTGATGATTGATGTAATATAATATGTATTGTCCTTGATGAGAATGCATAGATGAAGATGGATCAACGAGTTGTCATTGATACATGATGAAGATGGATCGATGTGGTTCCATTGGTATATGATGCATTGT
>SNQJ01S0187045.1:8617-29196 GCA_010110895.2 Picea sitchensis
CCACAACCTCGCTTGCACTACAGGGGGTTTTCAACAACTTCCAGGACTTGTGTAGAGCTGCAACACGAGCCATGATTTCCAGATTGTACCTCAACAAGAACTGTTGTACACATCCCACTAAGCCAATCCTGTGGATTTCACCACTTGATATAAGAGCTATCGACCGGATAATGTCAGTGGCTCAAGGGAGAACCGACTAATAGTGTTGGGGGCCTATTGGAACCTGAGGTTTTGTAGAAGCTATGCACATGCCACAAGTTATCACTATGCATGCACCCAAGAAGATACATTGCATGATGCTAAGTTTTAGCATCTGTGCTAGCCAAGGGATTACGATGTTCACCAACCCATTTTGTACTGCGTGTAGGGGCTTAAAGAGATCACATGTAGGGAGAATCCATAAATATATTCTATAATATTTGTAACTATTTTTGTAACAACCCGACTGGTCATAGTTGAGGTTGTGGATGAGCTAGAAATTTAGTTATGATTTCCATGCTCTGTGGAAAATATGTGGGGATGCATGCATATATGTAATGGGTTGGGTTTTTGGTCACTAAAGTAGTAAGTGTGAGTATAGAGTTANCGACTGGTCATAGTTGAGGTTGTGGATGAGCTAGAAATTTAGTTATGATTTCCATGCTCTGTGGAAAATATGTGGGGATGCATGCATATATGTAATGGGTTGGGTTTTTGGTCACTAAAGTAGTAAGTGTGAGTATAGAGTTAGTAAGCTAGAGTTGAGCTAGAGCTCGAAGTTTAGTCTTATATCAAATTTTGATGTTTAGAGATAATGTGTGTTAATGAGAAGACGATGTTAGCGCATGACATGTCACTGTTTTGATTACCATTGATGTTTCTTGAGAAGGATTCAACTGCTATTTTATGAGAATGTATTCACATGCCTTTGAACTTAATGAATGGAATCTAAAGCACATTTATCTCTGTATATTTATGAGTTAGAGATTGTTTATATTATGATACACAATAATCTTATGGTAGTTTTGAATGAATGAATGAATGATTAGTTAATGGATGTTTCTTGTATATGTTATTCTTTCATATCCTACACAAGACTTGTGGTCTCTTTGATTCTCATGGTGTCTCGAGTGAGACCTTATTTAGTCTTTTAAGATTGAATATTCTAACACCTATAGGGTTTTTTTGGTAAATCCTATCGAAACATGGTTCTGATAACCCCTCGAAAGAGACAACAACCATGCTAGGAAAAAAATAACTAGTAAAAGCTCAAGGAGGGTATACCTCTTCCATAGGATGTTGTTTTGCACAATTCTGGGTGTTGTCCAAACTTAACTTATTTTTCTATTCATTATGCTGTTTTTATTATTATGCCTTAGCATCATTCTAAGATTTCTTTTTAATTCTTCTTGAATTATCCTTTTTCTCTTCAGCCTTGGCTTTAGTTTCCTTTTTGGATTGTTCTTCTTTCCTCACCTTTTTTGCTTCAACTTCCTTTTCTAATATTTCATCTTCCAGGTCTTGGTTTCTCTTATCTTTTACTTCAGCTTTAGATTTGGCTTAATTCTCCATTATTTTCCTAACTTCTACTTCATTTTTCTTTTCTACTTCAACTTTAACTTTAGGCTTGGCAATAACTTCATTTTTTTTTGGCCAACTCTTCCTTTTTAGTGGCTTTTGCTTGTACTTCTACTTTCTTCTCGGCCTTTGCATCAACCATATATTTTCCCAAATATTTCATCCTTTTGTTCTCTTTTTCTTTACTCTTCTCTAAGGGGGCCAATATTTCAACAAATGCTATTTAAACCTCTTCTTTTTCTTCTTTCCTTTTCATCTGCATGAGCATGAAGTATGTTCAATACCTTTTCAAATTTGAGTGCTCTCTTTTTGGGTGACTTTTCTTTTTTGTTTTGATATTTGTAGAGGAAATAAATCATCATTTCTAACCTTTGAAGTTTAATAAAGTTCAAGGGATCATACATTTAAAATATTTCTAAAGGGAATTGATACTTTTGCATCTTTTCCCCCTCCATTCTTGACCAAATAGAGTATGTCAGCCTGCACATCCATGTGTACATTAGATATGTAGGGCATAAATTCTTATGATGCTTGGTCATGCAATCATTAAAAACATGTAAGTTTGTTTGATAGCCAATATCCTAGATGAGTAATTTGTTGAGCACATAAGCAATAAGTATGTGGTACCYGAGTTGCACCATAAACCCTAATATAAGTGGATTGCTCATACAAGTAMTAATCTCTATTTTTTTCAATACTTCCATTTCTTTTGGTGATATCCTTAACATGACACACAAAACATGATTTCAAATAATGGATCCAGAAAACCATCATAGATGAGATAAAAACGATACTTATATTTGTGTTTCTATARWTCCTTAAAATAARCATGAATAAGTGGTTATTTAGGTGACTACAAACATCCTAGTCCTGTCCAAGAATTGAAAGGATAGTATAMATATAAAAACTAAGAGGATGATATAAATTGGATCATCATATAAATTTTCATCTATCTTGGTGGMAAAAATGGAGGAATCARTTTGCGAGGCCATTTCAGTGGTAGGTTCCAGTTTGGAAAATTGGGTCCATAACCTTCCAAATCTATTTGATKAATTAAATGACATTTTTGGGGGTTATAGTGTCCATAAATTGTGCACACACCCTCAATAATGTCATACATTTCGATACCTTTCCAACAATGCATAAAACACCTCAATCAGAGCTCATATGCAAAAGTTATGCCTCCCGCAAGTTGACCTATCTTGTTGACCACCATGGTACAAGTGGATGCCACACTAGCCCCTGTTACTCACACATATGGGTATGACCACGTGTATACTTTAAATAAGATTCTAGAAGGTCCAAAATTGATCACTAATTAAGGGTTGACTAAGTCAAAACCCTAACCCTTGATGACTATCGAGTTATGTTAAATACCATGCCACTAGGATGAGAAAGGGGTTCCATTCTTTTGTATTGTACTTGTTCCATAGTTGAGCAGAGCATCCAAGGAGTGGTATTTTGAGAGGATAGCAGAGGAGGTAGGAGATTCTGTAACATCTATTCAGGCCACCGTTTCAAAGAAAAATCCATAGTGAGTGCCTCTTTCTTTGTACTTTCTTTCCATAAATGAAGAAAAGAGAGAAAAGCATAGGCCTCACCTTCTACTATTTTTTTCCTATATTGGGCTTCCCAAGATACATATTGTGATCAATTGTGTGGATGGTGTGTACATTTTTCCCCGTTCTTTCATTTTCATGTTCAATTTGTTTTCATAAATTCAAGCAAAGCTAGTAATTAATTAATCTGGTATTTGAGGAAAAATAGTTCACATAGTCTAATATTCCAGAATATTATAAGATCTATTGTGACGAGTTGTTTCTAGTGGAATATCCATGGAAGTTTTTATATCATATTGGTATCAGAGCAATTTTCTTTGGGGTATTCGTGGAAAGTTGCAGGATCCAAGAATTTTCTTAAGAATAAAGTTATAGAACCCTAGCCATGGAAGATGAGTTTATTCACAACAACCCTTGAGATCTGATAGAAGAGAGATTAGTGAGGCTGCAAGAGTAAGTCAATGATATATATTGAAATATGTCCCTCCCCATGGTGGCTCTAGCAAGAAATATTGGGCTGTTCGGGGAGACTGGAGGCTTTAGCTCAGAGATTGGATCAAAGAGGAAATTGGGAGGAAATGAAGACCCAGAAAAGGAGTAGAGGAAAGAGCTCGAGAAAGAGTAGCCAAGTTCAAGTGCCACTACCCCTTCACAATATTTATTTAAAATGGAAGAAAAAGTAGATGTCAATCCATACCAAGGTGAGATCGATGCATTAAAGTTGAATCATTAGTTGCAACAATTAGAGGTATATTTCAGTGTTCATAATATAGACGAGGAGTAGAAGATTTCATTTGCCTGACTGAAATTAGAGGGCCATGCATTAACCTGATGGGAAATCCACACAAAGACACTTAGTCTGAAGGGTTATTCACTAGTAACTAAGTGGGAGGATTTCAAAACCCCCATTAAGTATGAATTATACCCTATCGGGTATGTAGAGGACCAATGGATTTGTTGGCATTACTTCAGACAAAAGCACGAGCAGAATGTGCAGAAGTACAACACCGAATTTAGAAATATGGCTATCATGTTGGGTATCTCTCCCAAGAACCTAAATGTTTTCCTCAAGTATCGAGGGGATATACATAGTCATTTGAGAAAGCAAGTGATGCTCTTCAAGCCCAAGACAATTGATGAAGCCTATGTGAAAGCACAATATCTAGAAAATATAGGCCACAAGAAAAGACATCCAAGTGCTTCTAAGAATAAAGAGCACCAAGACGCTTCTAAGGAGGGGAAGAATAAGTGGAAAGGGAAAGACAAGAAGACAAAAAAAACTACACATCAATGAAAAGATCCAATTAACCACTATAACCATTGCAATATCGATGATCACACAAAATAAAAGTGTTGGAAACTACATCTAGATTTGAACCCTAAGAACAATAAAAATGATGCCTATAAGAAGAACCTTCTAGCCACATATTCAAGAAATTAGGTAGAGAGTAGCTCAAATGTGGATGAGAATATTGCATGCACTTCAATGTAGAAGGAGGTGAATCTGAGTATCCTTCATCACAAGGAAGGGAAGGAGATGAAAAAACTCTCCCATATCAAGATACAAGTCAAGAAGACCAATGTAGACACTCTATTCTATTCTGATTTATAGGCCATTCTCATAGTAGTCAACCTGATCAGTAATCCTGGGTTAGAGGTTCACGATCATCCTATCCCATATCCAATGGGGTGGGTAAACAAGGATGTATAGATCAAGGTCACAAAATAATGTAAGATCAAATTATTGTAAGTGCATATTTTATTAATGAAGTGGAGTTAGATGTAGTACCCCTTGATGTGTGTGGTGTAGTGTTTGGAAGCCCCTACATATATATGATGGATGCTATCTTCATACAGAGAGAAAACTAATACCACATGATCAAGGATGTGAAGTCTTTCATCATCAATGCATATAAAGGTAAATCGAAGATCTCACTAGTAAGTGCCAACTAAGCCAAAAAGTTGAAGAGTTCAAGTAAGAAGTATGTTTTACTTTTATTATGAGAGAATGAGTTGGATGATGAATCAATAGGAGTAAAGGAATCCTTGGAGGGCTGTACTAAAAAGTAGAAATAAAATTTGGAGGAATTGTTGCAGGCATATAGAGGAGTGTTCCAGGAGCCTAAAGGACTGCTACCTAAGAGGGAAGTGGAGCACAAGATACAATTGTTTCCTAAATCCCCATTACCAAATATTGGGTTGTATAGATAGTCTATTTTGGAAGCAGATGAAGTGAATAAGTCATCACAATTGTTGGAGTAGGGATTCATTTGACCAAACACTTCACCTTGTGGGTCACCTATAATCATTGTACCCAAGAAGGATGGGACTTGGATCATTGTACCCAAAGAAGGGATGGGACTTGGCAGATGTGTATCGACAAGATTTGAATGAGATTAAACTCAAGAATTGGTACCCTCTACACATGATTGACGATTTGCTAGATCGATTTGCATCATGCTATATTTCACAAAGTTGGATATCAAATCAAGATACCACCATGTATGTATTAAATAAGAAGACACCCGGAAGACCACCTTGAAGACAAGGAAAGGTTTGTATGAATGGTTGGTCATGTCATTTGGTTTATGTAATGCACAAACTACATTTATGAGAATGATTAATGATGTATTACACCCATATTTAGACTAATTTGTTATAGTGTATTTGGATGATATATCAGTTTATAGCTCTACCTAGAAGGAACACATATTACATCTCATGCAAGTGTTAGATATTCTGAAAAATCACCAATTTTTGGCTACCCACAAGAAATGTGAGTTTTCTTAGCATTCATTGGTGTATTTGGGATATGTGATCGGTTGAGGGGAGCTCAAGATAAATCCCACAAATACGGAGGCCATCATAAAATTGCCAGTTCCTACTAATGTCACTGAAGTTAGGAGCTTTGTTGAGGAAACACAATACCTATGGAAGCTCACATAGTCTTTTTTAGCAGTAATTGCACCACTCCACACCCTAACAATTAGCCGTAAGAGTTTCCAGTGGGGAAATATTCAACATAAATCTTTCAAAAAGATAAAATGAAAGATCACTCAAGCACCAACTCTCACATTTCCTGACTTGCAGAAGCCCTTCGAGGTGGAGATAGATGCAAGTGGGTATGCTATGGGAGAAATTTTGATGAAATAAGGTAATCCAATATGCTATCATTATGAGATGATTCATGGGGGAGTTATGAACTACCCTACACATGGTAAGGAAATCTATGCCTTGGTTCAATATTTTAAGAAGTGGAAGAACTATCTGATGGACAAGGAAACCATTATCCACACAGATCACCAACCATTGTAGTATTTACAGGCCTAGAGTAAAATTCATCAAACCAAACATTATGAGTGGATGGGGTTTTTGAAATTCATCTTGTCATCAAATATAAGAAGGGAAACACCAATAATTCGGCGGACATGATTTCAAGGCCACCCACATCCAAGATTACAACTTTGGTAACTCTTAAATGCACATGGAACCTTTTACCCATGATGCATACAAAGAGGCATACACAAAATATGAGGACTTCAAGGAGGTGTTTCAGTAGCTACATGGAGAAATTCATGTAGAAGAAGGTGACAATAAGGTTTACTATCATCCCTAGAATGGGTTACTCTACAATCTAGACAAGCTCCGTGTTCTTAAAGGTGAAAGATTGCATCTTATCAGAAAGGTTCACACCTCTAAGTTTGCATGATATTTTGGTGTTGGGAAGACAATTGCTAACTTACAAAGGTATGTGTTTTGTCCTAGAATGCAAGAAGATGTAGCATGGTATTAGAGGATGCATACTTTGTTGGACCGACAATCTTAGTAATATAAAGCAAGGTCAATACCATCCCTTATCTGTACCCACTCGACCTTGGGAAATAATTTCCATGGATTTTGTGGGTGGTTTACCAACAAATCGAAAGGGAGATGAATATATTTCTTTGGTAGTTGACAAGTTCAAAAAGATGTACATTTTTATGCCTTGTAAAATACCATCAGGAGACAAGAAACAAAAAACATGTTCTTTGAATAGGTCTAGGTGCACTTTGGGATGTTAGTATATTTAGATACTTAGGAGTTAGTTAAGATCAACTTGGTATAATGTGTCTTTAGGTTAAAGTTTTTTTATTAGTGTGTTTCTTTAGTTTGCATTGTAATACAACGATCACGATATCTTCCCGACATAGAGTGATCCGACGGCTCATATTCTCCTTGATCTTAACAACTACATTGATTTGTGGCTTAGCACCAGATTGGTCCATGATCTATATTTAAAGAGAATTGAGAGTCATTTGGTGATAATTAATTGTGAAAAAATATCCATAACATATTTTATTTCGCATTAATAAATTTCTCCAAGTGGCCACGTTGGTCAGGGCTATGGATGTTTCCCCACAAGGGTTTTACCATATAAAATCATTGGTGTGTTGATCTTTGATCCAATTGTGTGAGTGGTTACTGAAGGTTTTCATCCTCTATTGGAATACCTGTGTTTTCGAACATGGTATCATAGTGTAATTGAAGACCTGCTCCGATTATAGATCGATATTGTGAAGTTGTATTGCCACATTTATGGTTTCTACTATTTTCATACATTTCTGGCCAAGAGGACTATTTCATTGTGTCCAAAGTGCTCATTTTAGTTAGGAACTATTTTCATTTTACTCAAAAAGGTTTCTGTTTTCCCAATATACGACTATTTCAGTTATATCTAGAGGTATAAATCTTGAATATGCCCTTTGAAATTTTTTACAGAGATAATATTTCAGTTTTCTTTTCTGTTTCCAGATTGCTACTCTTTTTGATCTATGTATTCTCTTTTCCCTATGATCTGTGCGATCTCAGAAAATCAGAAATAGAGCGGAAAATATTTTCTTTTCTGCATATGCTCTTTCCCATGCGCTCTGTGTGATCTTGACAAATAAAAATTAAAGGGAAAACTTGCATTTTTCGGGTAAGCTAATCTTAAGCTAACATAAATCTAACTCTTGTTGTTGTCGAGAAGTGAAATTATTTTTGTGTGTGAATGTATGAAAATACTTTTTTATTGAGCACATACTCCAAAGCCATCTTCCACAACAACAACAACACCCCTAATCCTCTGTATTAAGATTGTAATGTGTTTTTCACTAGCTCACTTGGTTAAAAGAGTAAGAGGATTTGAGTTAAAGTCTATTTTTTGTTACTTTTTTTGAAAAATTTCATGCATTCATTGTAAAGTGCATTTCACTTAATTATACAAGTGCATTCATTGTAAAGTGCATTCATTTGCATGCAACTTTTATTTACAAAGTAACTTCATTGTAAAATTGATTCTCACTTGTTCTATAAAAGTGGGTCACTTCATAAGTAACTTATTTAAAACTAAGCTTATAGGTAAAGTTGGATAAGGAGGAGAATCACCACATGGAACACCCTCTACTTTCCATGTGGCTCTTTGGTTACCATTTATGCCTTTTTTCAAAAGGGCATAGCTTTCACATCCGAAGTATATTTTTAGTGCCATTTTTCTTAAACAACCTATTTTTTCAAAATTTTTCCATGCATACTATCAATTTCAGATTTTAATTCCATATTGATTTCATATTTAATATGGCTTCTCCCAATGATATTTTTCTTACCAACACCAACTACTTCTCATGGAAGTACCATATGCAGGATTTACTAAGAAGTAAAGGGTTGTACCAGATTACCTTGGGAGCAAAACACTAACCCACTAATGATGAAAAGAAAGTCAAATGGGATAATAATGACAAAGCCTGTGTACTAATCAGAATCTCCATCTCTCCTGATTTAAGGTTTCACCTTCAAGTTATTGATGGCCAAGATAAATCTTGGGAAAAACTTGAAGCTGTGTTTGGTAAACACAATATTATTCGAGCTCACTAGTTGGAAAATTAGTTAATGACTTTAAATCCAAATGATTTTCTTTGCATTGAATATTACTTATCTAAGTTATAAACACTTAGACCCTTATGTAGAGTTTGCAAACTAGATTTGAATGAAGATATATGCATATATGCTATTCTTTATTTTTTTTTTTGACAGAAACGGTTTTAAAGAGGATTTTTGTATTAATAACAGTGGACATGCCACTGGGTTCGATACATCGATAAAGATTTTCTTGTAAACTAGAAAACAAATGCCTAAAGATCCTAACTCAGTACTAAGTCATGGAAACAAAAACTATTTCAGCGAGCCTGAACGGCTTCGCATCATTACATCACTTCTAGGTTGGAAGTTTTTTTTCTTTTTTGACACCATTTGCCATTCATTTCTCTGGTCCATGGATTTACTTTCCATTAGGCCTAGAGGGTCTTCCTTATCAGCTAGGTCTGCCCAGGTCTGGGGTTCTTGCTGGGTGGGTGACTTGGGAGTGTCTTCTGCCTGAGCTTTCCCCTTAGCAGGGGGTTTGATTTCAGCTTAAGCTTCTGCTTCTTCTGCCGCTTCAAGGGTCTTTCTTTTAGAGCGCGGTTCCATTGGTGCTCCCGTCCACTAGGTGGGTCTTTGGCTCTTGGACGACCTTTTTTTCCCGGGTGGTTTTCCACAGTTACGAGCTAAGTGCCCCGTTTCGAAGCAGTTCCTACACCTGAAACTGAGATTCTCATAGTCAAGTTTTTGGGTCCTTGAGTAGTCCTTGCCTTGAAGAATAATTTTAGCTGGGAAACCTTTGGAGAAATCCATTTCCACACAGATTTGAGTGAATGTGGAGAGGGATGGTTTGGAGTCCGAACTTCTGCAGAGGAACTTGCTGAGGCCATTGCCAATAGATTGAATAGATTCATCCCCCCAGAAATGAAGGGGAAAGTATGGAAGTTTCACCCAGACTGTGGCTGAAGAGATACAGTCCATGGAGGGGTCAAATGTAGGGGTCTAAATTTGCATGGACATGCTTTCTCTACCCCAGAACCATGACCCAGAGTTAAACACCTTGTCTCTGTCGCTTGTAGAATCGAAAACTACCACAACAAACCCTTTTGCACAGGGATAGGTAATGACTTCTCCCTCTAAGAATGGGTACCATTCGGAAGAGAACCAGGAAAGTAGATCTGGAAGAGTGGGCCAATATCCGTTAAACCTGCAAACTAGAGCATGCCTGCTGTAATGACAAGCATGAGTTAGGGATTCCTACAACATTGGGATGGAAACTGTTGGAGCTTCAAAAATTGCTGCATGCAACCCAGAGGGGTGACCTTGACGAGATGCAACCTCTGGGGCCGATGAATGCAGATCAGAGAGAAAACCTTGGCGTGAAGCCACCTCTTTAAAGGAGGGGGTCAGAACCAGAGGGGAAGAGCCTGAGGTCACTGCCGACAGAGCACCAGGGGAAGCGCCTGCAAGAGAGGGTGACCAGGAAGAGGAAGTCACGATCGAAGGAGGGAGGCTAGCAGCCAATGCCGCAGCCTTACCAGGAGTGGCACCACCATTCTTTGGAGAGGGAGAGGGTGCCGCCATTGGAGCTACGACGAGCTGGTAGGGAGAGCTGTGGTTGCTGCATTGAAGGGCGGAGGAGGGTAGGAGGCCACAGGGCCGGCGACCTGCGGGAGAACCAGGAACACGGGAGGTCTTGACCTAACTTTTCAATGAGAAGATCATATATGCTATTCTTGCTAAGCTTGGTAGTGCATATTCTGTTTTTGTATCTACCTTTTATTCCACTAGATAATCTCTATGGAGTTATTATAAACAACCCTCTCTTGAGTTTTTTTTTAATGCTTTGATTTAAGACCAAGATAAGCTTGTGCAACTTGGATTGATTAGAACTGAAGGTACATCCAACAAAGCCTTAGTATTCCAATAGAAAGATAAATCTAAGAATTCCAATAGGTAACATCCTCACCATAACAACAAGCAAAATAAGGGTCCCAAACCCTCTCTTCCAACTTCTTCTCCTAATGGTGACAAATGAGCAAAATCCAAAAGTAAGAATACCAACAAACATTACAACTTTTGTGGGAAATATGGTCAGGTGGAGTCTAAATGTTTTAAAAATATGGAATCCTTAGAAGCTGTTGTTCCTGAGTTTATACTCTAAGGCTCTAAAGTATACCGTCAAGGCATTTGAAAAGATAGAGAGAGTTAAGGGGAAAAATATCAATTTTGAAGGGTAAATCAGATTTGATTCCTCAACTGCCTCTGTATAGCTTCCCATTGTTCTTGGATGCTGATATCTCTCTCAATAACTACCCATGAACGTTCTAACTCGACCTGAGTATTTGCTGTTTGTAGGATGGTATTAAATAAGTTCAAAGAAATGCTAGTTTGATCTAGAAGGTCGGGTTCTGTGTTAGGATGTCTATTATTGGGGACAATCATGAGGGGTAAAACTTTACTAAATTATAAAATGTTCAAATATTTGTTACTTCTGTTTTGAAAGATAAAAAGAAAAAGGAGTTTTTTTTATTATTATTTAAAATAATAACACAACAACAGTAAAGGCCATTTCTTGTACTTGAAATAATTAGGAACATCTAGGATAATGGAATAAGAAAAACGTAATGCTATTGAAAATATGAGGCTTTAATCATGAAATAATCTCATATCATAACAAGAGAAGGGAAGAAAAAAAAATTTCTAATGAAGTACAAAATGTAACCATCCAAATGACCTACAGGTCTTGAAACTGTTGATAACAATCACAAAGGAAAATCTGTAAATGATTAGATAATCAAATAAATTCAAACTATAGTAGAATTTTGTGCTAAACTATAGCTTCTCATTCGTTATAAAGACATGAAAATAAAGATGTTGAAAACAAAGTATAGGGACAAATAACTTCAAGTTGATAGAATTCATAATCTCTTCTACATTAACTTTATCGCTGCAAATAAAAAAAAAAAACTTCTAATACAATCGGCTCCAAAACAAAAAGACTTTTTCCAGTCTTGTGAAATTATATTTATACATGATCACCAAATTATTTTTCTATTGGTGATTAACTAACTTCTGAAGGCCAATGGTTGCATAAATGTGCAATGTTGAACCGTTTATATTTCTATCTTTATCTTCTTCGTTATTCTGGTGATGCAAAATTTCAAAATAGTATTTTATTTCTTTGTTGATGAACTTCCTTCTTATGTTTTGAGACAACGAATACATTTCCCCAGGAACTGCACCAAAACTCTAGGAGCCTCTGGAATATCTTTCGCCTCAAATAGGAAGAACTTTCTCTGTAATTCTGGATACAATCATCAATTATATTTCTTGTAAACTCAATAGTTTGTAACTTTAAATTCGGCTTCACCATCCATCTATTAATTTGTGTGACATCAATTACCTTTATTTGTGATATTTCTATTTGAATTTCGTTCAGATTCTCCTTGAAACTTAGCTGATGCTTTCCAATGTTAATTTTTCCTAACAACCCAGGACAATCGTCTCTTCCAATGTTCAATGAAGCTTTGTCTAGAAGGTCAAAAATTCCTTGGAAATCAATATTAACCTCTTTGGTTATTCTCTTGTTTTTGGCAAGGTTTGCCTCCCATACCTTGAGTATTATATCCCCTTTAATTTTCTCTGAAACATATAGCTTTTGAATTTTTCTGACTTCCTCTTTTGCTAAAAGAGCTACTGCCTTTTGAAAAGTGCTTCAGGCTACTTTTGTTTCTTTCTCTTTTAAGAGAATAATATCAAATGATTTGCTTTCCTCCTGAAAGTAATTATGAATAATTTCTAGCTTAGAGATCACTCCTTGTTTCTCTTTTTCTATTTTTGCATGTATTTCCAACACCCGGGCTTGGAAAGTTTCCATCTCTACCACTTGATTTTGGATTGAATTTATCTTACTTTGTAATTGTTTATTCATTTCTTCCTGATGTAGGACTTGTCCTTGACTGACCTGTATCTTCAGGTTCGCTTCATTTAAGCCAGCTTTTAGTATTTGAATCTCCTGTATGTCACTGACTCTGGCTCGCTCTAACCCTTTGTTTATTTCCTGACTGATATTTCTTTTAGTCTCCTTTAATTGAATCTGTAGTTGGGCTATCATTTGATCTTTCTGTTGTAAACTAGTTCTCATCATAAGTAGACTTTTCATGTTCATAAGATTTCATACTGCAGTGTATTAGATGTTTGTTCACTAGTTGATAAGGGTCGTGATTTTTGTGCTCAATATTTACCAATTTGACTTCTTCTAGTGCTTCTGCTTCCACCTTGGAATGGCCAAGGTTTTGTAATGAAAATTTCCTGATGTGCACAGGGAAGATTGGCCAGGAATTCTTTTGAGCCGCCTTTAGCTCTATTCCGATACCGCCTTTCACTATTTGGTGTGCTACTCCCCTACACACTAGTCTGTCCGAGAGGAATTTTGGAAGTGCATGAGGGGGGATTGAGCACCCATAAACCCTGATGTAGGAGAAGATTTCTTCAATGAACCAGTCGACTATTGCCTTGAGGTTTTCTAAGACTATTTTAGAAATGCAAGGAGGGTCACAACCATAAAACATTTTATGCATTGGTATTACTACGAAATGACATATTTCGTAAAATGATTTTTTTGCGTTATCTTCCCACAACTCAGAGTGATACTCGTGAATGGGTTCGAGGTAGGTTATGTTCCGGCTCCAATTCATCAGGGGGAATGGAGTCATAAAACAAATTGCGTCCATGATGTATGCCGACATGTAAAAGGCCACTGGTTGACCTCAGGATCTTGCAGCTTTGTAATCTAAAACCTCTTTGGCTAGGTTATCGGATAAAATCTTGCTCCAGTTAAAACTATATCCTTCTGATGCTTCCTCTAAAAAGGGCACCCATTCTGCGGGGAAATGACATGGACTCTTTTTGCCGAAGAGTCTGCACAACATCATGGCTACATAAACCATGTAATCATTCAAATAAGCTGTGGCATAAATTCCGCGGGCATCGGCCCTAAATTTTGTTGGACATATCCACGAACCTTTGATTAAATCAGGGTAAGTTTGGTCTGCCTCAGTACATTCCTTTCTCTGAAATTCAACTATAAATTTTGCATTGTAAATGTATTTAGGATTGGGTGAGAGTTTGTACATTGCTTAGATGTGTTCAGGTTTGAATGAGCCTATAATGACCGCTTGATCATTTAAAATGTTTCTCGTTGGAATATCAATCTTCTCTAAAGCCAAACTGATCATGTCATTGTACGCCATGAGCTATGGGTGTGCTGCAATCTTGCGAAGTTCTGATTCTGCTATGTCCCGAAGGTGATTCTCAGAATCATTAGGGGAATTTTTTTATCTCGTAGTCCAAAATTTCATAGATTTGTCTCTAGGATTTGATCGAGTCGATAGCATGTGGCGTGGTGTCAGATATGACATCTCCCTTTGGGCTGCAAATCTCAGCTGTATCTTCACTCTTCTTGGGTGCCTTCTTTGGTGCCATAAATTTCATATTGGAATGAAAACCTGTCACATAAGAGAGGTGTATAAGCTTGGCTGGATGCGACTTAATCCTGATAGAAAGAACAAGAATAAGGTTCAAAACACAGACCTTTAATTTTCCTTTAACTCATTTTATGGCAAAAGTACTGACGCAGCTGCCAAGAACTTAATTCCTTTAATGAAGAGAATATTTCTGAGATACGCATTTGCATCACATAAATCACCAGCTATCTGTTATTAATATGGCCTTATTTAAGCGATTCTAAATTCTAGATTCGAAAGATCTCGTTCAACGGAACCCGAAAAATGCAAATACCTAAGAAGTTTAATTACAATTAATTGTGTTTTTAAAATGAATTTTTTTCATTTTAAACATTGATTTTGAGTCATGATTTCACGTTTCGAGGTTTCGGGGATCTTGCTTACATGAGGTATATCACCACTAAACCCCGATTCCCGAAATCGCGATGAGATTGGTTTAGGCCTTAGCTTTGGTATTGAGTCAGGACTTCGCATTTCAAGGTTTTAGGGATCTTTCTTACACGAGGTATGTCACCATTAAACCTCGAATTCAAAATCGCGATGAGATTAGTTTAAGCCTTAACTTTGGTATTAGTAATTTAATTAATCAGGATCAATAACTAACTTCCATTTTTTTTTCCGGGAAATTGGGGATCGAGATTTCACGATTCGATATGTATTGAAAACATATTGCTCTGAGTGAACTCGAATCCTGAAAGGTTAAAAGATTGTTAATTAACTCCTTTAGGGTTTTAATTTATCGTGATTAAAAGTACTTTACAGAACGTGCGTCGGGACTTTAAAACACTTGAATTTTCTGCCTTTTATTATTAAAAAATAAAGCTATTTCGGGATTTCGGTACCGTGATTTTGGAACTGATAGCAAGGGTTATAGCTTTTGAAAATTTGAATCCCGGAAAAGAAATTTTTTAGTCTTAGAGATAAAAACTTTATGACCTGATTTCAACATAGGCTCTAATTGGGGACCTCATCTCCTTGTGGGACGAGGAGAACGAGCAGACTTAGTGCCTTTATTGGGTAAATGGGGCCATTTATTCCAGTATGTGAGACATAGTTGTAAAAACCCAAGTAGGAGGATAAAGATTTCAACCTCAACTTCAAAAAACTTTCAAGATTAAAACGTTCGACAATCTTGTGATAAGCTCACATAGATTTCCCTTTCTAAAACCAACCTCAGATTTGTGCAAGATAATCGAAACAAGATTAGCCGTTCTACCAGTTTTTATTTGATTGTATTCACCTCAAGGGAATCTTAGGGTGTAATCTAGAATCCCATAATCTTAAAGTGTAGTCAGATATGTAGACATTGCTTCACTGCCAGCGAGCCTGTTCATTACCCCGGTGAAGTTATCAGATTTTCCACATTGAATTTCCTTTCACCACTTCATTAGTTTTAGCATTTAAATGCCGAGATGAGGGCAATCATATAATGAATTTCCTTTCATCATCTCTTTAGATTAGATGGGGTCAATTAATAATGAATTTCCTTTCACCATTTGTCTATATATACTTTTTTTATGAAGTGGGGGCAATCAATAAGTATGTAACATACTCAGGGAAAGTATACTACTTACAATTTTTACAACAAAGGTCTGTCAACATATTTAAATAGCTCTGGGTTAATCTTCTTTTTGGCCCTCAGACACTTTAACTTTAGGGAGAATCTTGGGGAAAACTTGTTAATATTTCTTAGGGACTTTCATTGAGCGAAAATGATCATTTTATTTCCACTAGAATGACTAAAAAGGTTAGGATTAGCCCAGACATACTTCCGGTTCAGCCAAAGTTTAGGAGAAACATAGAATTTTACATATCCTCGCTTTGAAATTTAGTCTGAACGTTTCCGAAATTAAGATGGGACCTTTTCCTTTTTTCTTTATTTTTATTTTTTATTTTTAGAGACTAATGGAAAAAAAGTTAGGGTTGGGTGAAGAGTAAGCTTGATAGTGATCGAAGGGAAAAGGTAAGAGAACCTCAGAAACTTAGGAGTGCCAACGACTATTATTATTATTATTTTTTTTTCTTAACTATCGTGAAATTTAGTGTCTCGCTCATTGGTACCTATTAGGAAATTTTTAACTCAAGTTCCCATGACAGAGTTCATACCTTAGTAGTTCATTGTATTTATAGCCAGAAGACTGTTTACTTATTACCTTTTTGGTAAGTATTTATCATGATTTTTCATGTAGATTACCCTTTTAGTATAGTTGATCTCTTGAGTCCTTGACTATTTTCCTGCAAATAAGATGACCTGATAACTATCAGACACTCATACAAATTTTGTGAACTGCTAGATTTTGAATTGTTTTGTATTTTCATTTTCTGTTTTTTTTTTTTGGACAGAATTAAACTTACCGAAAGTAATGTATCAATAAAGAAAATATGAAAACAAACTGGTATGTACAATGAAATTTCAAAAACATATTACTGCATGTAGTGTTTAAGGTATCACCCATTTACAGGGGTGCTCAAAATGTCTCCATCGAGATTTTCTAATGAAAATACATTTTTTCCTTTTGAGGCCAAGACTCTATAGGGGCTAGACTAGATCGAATCAAACTTTCCGTGTTTGCCAGTGTCTTTTCTTCTGGCTTCCCATTTTAGTACCATATCTCTAGGGAGGAAATCTCTATTCTTAGCCTTTTGATCGAATAAAGCCTTCATTTTATCCGGATATCTCAGCAACTTTTTGTTTACTTCGGCTCTATTTTGCTGAACTTTGACCAACTGGTTTGCTCTCCTGGTAATGTCATTAGGTTCTTCGTTTGAATCTTGCCAAAGTTTCATTACTGCCAAAGCAAGATTGATTGGTAAAATAACATCAGTGCCATATACCATCTGAAAAGGGGACATCCCAATTTCCCTTTTGGTACTTATCCTGTTGGCCCATAGAGCATATTTCAAATGGATATGCCACGTTTTCTTGTTCTCAGTCAATATTTTTTTGATCATGGTTGTCAGAATTTTATTAGATGACTCAACTAAACTGTTTCCCTGCGAATAATAAGCTACGGAGTGTCCTAATATGATGTTAATTTTTTGGCAAAATAATATCATAGCCATCGATTTAAACGCTTGCACATTATCGGTGACTATCTTTCGGGGAAAGTCGAATCTGGATAAAATATTTTCTTCTAGAAAATTGATTACAACTACGTCAGTTGCATTTCTCATGGGAATAACTTCCACTCACTTAGTAAAATAGTTCGTTGTAGTTAGAATCCACTTGTGTTGAGCACTGGAATGTGGGTGAATCTCTCCGATGAAATCAAGACCCCATTGCTGAAAAGGGGCTTTGGTTTTAACTGGAACTAGAGGTGAAGCTGGGACTTTTTGTTTACCTGTAAACAATTGCCAGGGAGTACAAGTGCGGACTTTGGTGTTTACATCTGTGAATAGTTTGGGCCAGTAATATCCAACTCTTAATATTTTATAAACTGTGGCTCTCCAAGCACGGTGTCCTCCACACACTCCCTCATGGAACTCATTTATAACCTTTTCAGTTTTGGTCTCGACTAAACAACTCAGCAAGAAACCCAGGGGATCCTTCCAATATAATTTTCCGTCTATAATACAATATTTTATAGCATGTAGCTTCAGTGTCCTGGCTTTAGATGGGGTTAGTTCACTAGGAAATTGAAGAGTCAATAGGTAAGAAACAATATCACGGTACCAGACTGAAGAAGAAAACCTGTCTTCTATCTCAACCATAGGTGTAGAGAAATCGAGTTCATTTATCTCTAGGAAATCCTCGTCTTCTTGCAGCTGATTTATTCCGAGAGCCTGCAAGTTTGATTCAACTAGAAATTTAGCCAGACCTTGGACTTTAATGGGTTTTGTTGGTTCGACTTCCATATCGAACTCCTAAATCTTAGCTAGCCATCTGCCTCTTCTCCCATCACTATCCGACTGAACCAGTATGTCTTTGACAGAGCTTGTAGGAACATAGGCTATGATCTTCGAATGTAATACGTACGTTCTGAAGGCCTTGAGAGCCTTTACCATTGCATAAGATTGTTTTTCTAGTATATTATATTTCAAATCAACATCTCTCAGAATTTTGTTGAAAAAAACAATGGGTTGTTCAAATCCTTCTTCATTGTTTTGTAACAATACAACTGCGATAGTGTGTTCGGAAGTGAAGGAAAAAATCAGAAATTCTTTTGTGTAATTAGGACTTGCCAAGACTGGCGCTTCGCTGATAAATTTCTTGATTCATTGAAAATATGCTTTGGATTCACTTGTCCACTTCGTCTCACTGTTCTTTTTCAACATATCTGTGATCAACTTCACAATTTCGGTGAAGTTAGGGATGAATCTTCTCAAGAAATTTATTTGTCCTAAGAAAGATTGAATTTCTTTTACATTTGTAGGGATGTTTATAGTATCTATTTATTCAATTATTTTGGGATCAATTTTGATTCCATATTTAGACACTATATGACCTAATAGCTTACCTTCTTACATAGCGAAATGATATTTTTTGGGATTGAGGGACAAACCAAATTTATGACATTTATCGAAAGTTTGCTTCAGGTGTACTAGATGTTTTGCATCAGATTTTGAAAAAACAGTTAGATCATCGAGATAGATAACAACAAATTTATTTCTCTCACCCACAAAGGCGATGTCCATGGCTCACTGGAAGGTTTCCCCTGCATTCATCAAGCTGAAAGGCATTTTATTGTACATGAAGGCACCCCAAGGGGTAGTGAAAGCCATTTTTTCCTTATCATCTTGGTGTACTGTGATCTGATTGTAACCTGAAAAACCATCAATCATCGACACTCTGTTAGCTCCAACTACTTTCTCTAAAATGTGGTCCATCTTAGGCAATGGGTAATTGTGTTTGAGTGACGACCAGTTCAGGTTTCTAAAATCAACACACAGTCTGATTTCACCATTTTCTTTCTTACTGGGACTAAATTAGCCACCCACTCAGAATATCTTAGTAGGACGATGATTTTGGCATCCAAGAGTTTTTTGACTTCTTTTTCTATTACTGGTAGCAACATAGAGTTTATCTGTTTGAGTTTCTGTTTAAAAGGCTTGACACCAGGTTTCAAAGGAATTCTATATTCGATTATAGAAGTATCATAAGTTCTCAGTTCGTCACAAGACAAAGCAGAAATGCCTTTATATTTTCTAAGTAACTTAGCGTATTTACTTTTGGTTTATGGGGACAAGTATTTGGATAGTTTCACCAACCGAGGGTTTTCTTTGGTACCTATGTCACAGTCCTCAACCTCTTCAGGCTGAGGTTGTAAAGTGGATCTTAAAGGGATATCATCTTGATTAAATAACCTTTCCAAGGGAATCATGCCCTTGGGGATCTGGTTATTTTTTAGAACAAGAATTTGATGATTGGCGATTTTACCGTGGAATTCTTGGGGGTCCTCCCCTTCCTGCATGATCCAAACATGATCATTTTGGTTTTCTTGGTCAACATGCGTTTCGACAAAATCATCTATTGATTCTAAAAATTTGCGCAGTTGTTCATCGTCCTCAAAACATTTCCAGTGCTGTATGTTATTAGGTATGGAAGGTTAGTGTCTCATTTGTATATGGTACTTTAGTTTGAAAGCGGTGGGAGGTGTGAATGTTGAGGCTGCTTTGGCTAACGCATCAGCCTGCTGGTTTTCAGTTCTTGGAATGTAGTGAACCTTTACAGAGGAGAAGAAATTTTTGATCAGATCCTAGACGCAATTCTTGTAAGACCTCAACCTAGGATGTTTGGCCTAGTCCTGTCGGTTTACCTATTTTACGATTAGCTTGACGTCACCAAAGACTTCAAGGTTTTTTATTTTCATTCTCCTAGTGGCTTCTAACCCTAACACTAAGGATTCATACTTGCATACATTATTAGTGTGGTCCACATTCCACTGTAGTCTATAGGAAAAGGGGATTACAAATTTATTATTAGGTGCCACAAGGAGTGCCCCAGCTCTAGCTCCAAAGTAGGATGAAGTGTCGTCAAAAAATATCTTCCACACACCAGTGCTATATACATCTTTTTTAATTTTTTCTTTTTCTGTTTTTTCTTTTGTACAACTTTCATCTA
>SNQJ01S0187045.1:29246-44704 GCA_010110895.2 Picea sitchensis
TGTTCTTTTTCAACATATCTGTGATCAACTTCACAATTTCGGTGAAGTTAGGGATGAATCTTCTCAAGAAATTTATTTGTCCTAAGAAAGATTGAATTTCTTTTACATTTGTAGGGATGTTTATAGTATCTATTTATTCAATTCTTTTGGGATCGATTTTGATTCCATATTTAGACACTATATGACCTAATAGCTTACCTTCTTTCATAGTGAAATGATATTTTTTGGGATTGAGGGACAAACCAAATTTACGACATTTCTCGAAAGTTTGCTTCAGGTGTACTAGATGTTTTGCATCAAATTTTGAAAAAACAGTTAGATCATCGAGATAGATAACAACAAATTTATTACTCTCACCCACAAAGGCGATGTCCATGGCTCACTGGAAGTTTTCCCCTGCATTCATCAAGCTGAAAGGCATTTTATTGTACATGAAGGCACCCCAAGGGGTAGTGAAAGCCGTTTTTTCCTTATCATCTTGGTGTACTGTGATCTGATTGTAACCTGAAAAACCATCAATCATCGACACTCTGTTAGCTCCAACTACTTTCTCTAAAATGTGGTCCATCTTAGGCAATGGGTAATTGTGTTTGAGTGACGATCGGTTCAGGTTTCTAAAATCAACACACAGTCTAATTTCACCATTTTTCTTTCTTACTGGGACTAAATTAGCCACCCACTCAGAATATCTTAGTGGGCCGATGATTTTGGCATCCAAGAGTTTTTTGACTTCTTTTTCTATTACTGGTAGCAACATAGGGTTTATCTGTTTGAGTTTCTGTTTAAAAGGCTTGACACCAGGTTTCAAATGAATTCTATATTCGATTATAGAAGTATCATAAGTTCTCAGTTCGTCACAAGACAAAGCAGAAATGTCTTTATATTTTCTAAGTAACTTAGCGTATTTACTTTTGGTTTATGGGGACAAGTATTTGGATAGTTTCACCAACCGAGGGTTTTCTTTGGTACCTATGTCACAGTGCTCAACCTCTTCAGGATGAGGTTGTAAAGTGGATCTCAAAGGGATATCATCTTGATTAAATAACCTTTCCAAGGGAATCATGCCCTTGGGGATCTGGTTATTTTTTAGAACAAGAATTTGATGATTGGCGATTTTATCGTGGAATTCTTGGGGGTCCTCCCCTTCCTGCATGATCCAAACAGGATCGTTTTGGTTTTCTTGGTCGACATGCGTTTCGACAAAATCATCTATTGATTCTAAAAATTTGCGCAGTTGTTCATCGTCCTCAAAAACTTGCCAGTGCTGTATGTTATTAGGTATGGAAGGTTAGTGTCTCATTTGTATATGGTACTTTAGTTTGAAAGCGGTGGGAGGTGTGAATGTTGAGGCTACTTTGGCTAACGCATCAGCCTGCTGGTTTTCAGTTCTTGGAATGTAGTGAACCTTTACAGAGGAGAAGAAATTTTCGATCAGATCCTAGATGCAATTATTGTAAGACCTCAACCTATGATGTTTGGCCTAGTCCTGTCGGTTTACCTATTTTATGATTAGCTCGACGTCACCAAAGACTTCGAGGTTTTTTATTTTCATTCTCCTAGTGGCTTCTAACCCTAACACTAAGGATTCATACTCGCATAAATTATTAGTGTGGTCCACATTCCACTGTAGTCTATAGGAAAAGGGGATTACAAATTTATTATTAGGTGCCACAAGGAGTGCCCCAGCTCTAGCTCCAAAGTAGGATGAAGTGCCGTAAAAAAATATCTTCCACACACCAGTGCTATATACATCTTTTTTAATTTTTTCTTTTTCTGTTTTTTCTTTTGTACAACTTTCATCTATACCTAAATCAATATCATCATTAATGGATAAAATACAATTACCTAAATCTTGATCTGCAATATATACTGGGTGGTTATTCGGGTTGTGCGGATAACTTACCGTGAATGCCAACCTGGTTTCTCTGTATAGGCGCGTGAACTGTCCTCCAAAAATTGGAATCGTAGCATATGTCATGTCAAGCTGGAGAGATCCTCCAAGCTTGGCACCCCAGGACTTGGATAACAACATACCATATTTCAGAGGGATATTAGCGACCACCATGTCCATGAGAATGCTTTTTGCAGGTATTTGTGCTAGATTTACCACCAAGTCTTTAATCATGCCTATACATTTAACTTTTCTTGAATTGAATGAATATAAATCTCCATAAGGTCTAGTGATTTTGAGACCCAATTTATCCATAATGGCTTTAGGCATTACATTGTAGGATTCTCTAGAATCAAGCATGCAGTTATGGAGTAGGTGGTCGAACAAGGTTAACATGATATAGAAGGGGACAACAATGTCTTTGGCGCCTTCGAAATGTGGACCAAAAACTATGTTCGGCTTGTCATCTTCTAAGTTAATGACATCATCTTGGCTTTATTTTTCTGAAAAACTAATCATCTTGGCAATTTGTTTTCTGTATATGGGGTTTTTTTCCAGTTTGGCAAGAGGTATAGGAATCTTGATTTTGTTTATTTTGTTTTCCAAACTAAAATTTCCCAAGGCCTTGTCACTCTCTGTGTTTTGGGCCTCCGTTCCTTTCTTTTCGGCTTGCTTTTGTGGTGTGGATTTGGTTTCACTCACAGGGACCTGTGTTTTCATGGCGGGTGTTCCTACTGAGTTTGTCTTGAAAGGTTGTGTGTTAGCGGTGTTGGTTTTTGTAGTTTGCTTCTCAGTAGCCTTTGGAGCCGCTTCGTCAGTTTCGCCCCTTGGCAGGATCTTTTTCGCTGGGGCGGTTGGAAGGCTCTTGTTTCTAGGTCTTAAATTGTATTTCTTATGTAGTTTAGCCATTATATCATCTACAATACCTTGATAGGTCAAATCTTTAGAAGTACTGTAGCTTACATCGTCTTCCGATCTATTTTATTTATTTAAATATTTTTCATAATCTTGTCTCAATAAATAGGGTGATTTACTATCGTCACCAAGATTATTTATATCCTCATCTAACTCTTCAAAACTTCCAAGTCTTCCTCTCTAATGAAGTTTTCACTCTTGAAGGGGGTTGAGATTTTTTGATCCTCACTCTTAATCTGCCTTTGTGGGGCTTGAGGATCAAGATTCCTTATGAAATATTTCCTAGGAAAATGATCTTTTTTTGGTTTATCAAGTTCCATTTTTGAGATATTATTTGACATCTCTCTAATTACCCTAGCCATCTCGTCTATTTTATCTCCCGAGGATTTCCCCGATCCAGAGGATCCACCTTGCTCTTTGAATTTTCTATTATCTTTGTTCGCGGTTTCTACTTTGGATTATAGTTTTCCTGATGCCATCATGTTAGATTCAATTTCTAGGGCATCATCTTGCATCTTGGTGAGATCTACTGATCTCCTTTCTCTTAATAATAGAGAAAAATCGGGGTCAAAGGCTCCAGCGAAAGTTACTTTCACTGCAGGTTGAGAAGGTTTGACCTCGACTGAGATTTTATTATACTTCTTGTTAAATCTTTGAGTGAACTCAAGAACCGATTCTGAGCTTTTCTTCCTAAGAGCCCCAAATTCAGTTAGGTAATAGAGGTGATCTCTCCTTTCTCCCCATTGTATGATAAAAGAGTTTTCAAGTTCTTCGTAAGACCTTACAGATCCCACTGCCAAAGCTTGGAACCAGGTCCTCACCTATCCTTCGAAAGTATGAACGAGGAGTCTAGAATAAACATATTCGTGCTCGATTCCAAGGATGTCATCAAATTGGTCAAAGAAATTGATGTGTTCTTGTGCGGTTAAATCTCTTTCCCCTTTGAATTTGGGAAGACTTTTCATGTAATTTTCGAGAATGTCATGTAGGGGGACGAGGAGGACAAGGGGGGCATATCTGGCAGCCACCTTAGAAAAGATTCTAGGGAGTGTTACTTGGTTGCCTGTTGCTCCTACTCTGGTACCACCTACGGCATCGCCTTCGGCTCCCGCACCTCCGTGTGCAACCATTGATGGATTTGAGGCTGAAAATCAGAGTGTATGAGGAGAAGGCTCACAGAAGCTTGGTAGATTTTAAGTTGTGCTTGAATGTGACAAAAAGGTTGTGTGGAACTGATTATCAAGGCACATGGAATTAGAGAAAGAAGGTCCCAAAAGAAAAGAGCTTGTTTCTCCAGACTCATAAGATGAATATATCGAAGAATCAACGGGGATTGAATCACGATATACAGGGCATTTGTCAGAGTACTGGGTAGTAGGGGTATATACTTCAGGAAAAGAGAACATATTAGTTGAAAGGGGGAGCAAGAGGGATCTCTCAAGTATTTCCTTAACGTTCGACTATGTAGAATCAGGTTGACAAATAGTATGTATGGGTGAAACAATTTGCCTAAGGTATTTTCGTGATTTTAAAATATTTTCCGGATCAGAAATTGGCGAGGTCTACTTGTCGTACGGGTTCTTTCGGCTAAAATCTAGTTTACTTATCGTGGAGTCGCCAAGTGAAAGATGAAAGTAGCCTTAGAAGGTTTTTTGATCTTTGTTCACTATCAAAGAAAGAAAGTGTCAATGTCATTCTTCCCAGGGAAAAGATTCGTTTCTTCATCCCTGACAATGGTGCCAAAATGATGTTGTTCTTGATTTTATACTTTAAGGCTCTAAAGTATACCATAAAGGCATCTAAAAATACAGAGAGAGTTAAGGGGCAAAATATCAATTGTGAAGGGTAAATCAGAGTTGATTCCTCAACTGCCTCTATTTAGCTTCCCATTGTTCTTGGATGCTGATATCTCTTTCGATAACTTCCCATGAACGTTCTAACTCGACCCGAGTATTTGTTGTTTGTAGGATGGTATTAAATAAGTTCAAAGCAATGCTAGTTTGATCTAGAAGGTTGGGTTCTATGTTAGGCTATCTATTATTTGGGACAATAATGAGGGGTAAAACTTTATTAAATTATAAAATGTTCAAAGATTTGTTACTTCTGTTTTGAAAGATAAAAATAAAAATGAGTTTTTTTTTTAATTTAAAATAATAACACAACAATAGTAAAGGCCATTTCCTGTACTTGAAATAATTAGGAACGTTGAGGATGATGAAAGAAGAAAAACGTATTGTTGTTGAAAATATGAGGATTTAATCATGAAAGAATCTCATATCATAACAAGAGAAGGGAAGAAAAATGAAATTTCTAATGAAGTACAAAATGTAACCATCCAAATGACCTACAAGTCTTGAAACTGCTGATAGCAATCACAGAGGAAAATCTGTAAATGATTAGATAATCAAATAAATTCAAACTATAGTAGAAGTTTGTGCTAAACTATAGCTGCTCATTCGTTAGAAAGACATGAAAATAAAGATGTTGAAAACAAAGTATAGGGACACATAACTTCAAGTTGACAGGATTTAGAATCTCTTTTGCATTATCTTTATCGCTGTAAATAAAAACAAAACTTCTAATACAACCAGCTCCAAAACAAAAAGCCTTTTTCCAATCTTGTGAAATTATATTTATACATGATCACCAAATTCTTTTTCTATTGGTGATTAACTAATTTCTGAAGGCCAACGGTTACATAAATGTGCAATGTTGAACTGTTTACATTTCTATCTTTATCTTCTTCATTATTTTAGTGATGAAAACTTTCAAAATAGTACTTTATTTCTTTGTTGATGAACTTCCTTCTTCTGTTTTGAGACAACGAATACATTTCCCCAGGAACTACACCAAAACTCTAGGAGCCTTTGGAATATCTTTCGCCTCAAATAGGAAGAACTTTCTCTGTAATTCTAGTAGACGATCTTCAATTATCTTTCTTGTAAACTCAATAGTTTGTAACTTTAAATTCGGCTTCACCATCCATCTATTAATTTGTGTGACATCAATCACCTTTATTTGTGAGATTTCTATTTGAATTTCATCCAGATTCTCCTTGAAACTGAACTGATGCTTTCCAATGTTAATTTCTCCTAACAACCCAGGACAATCATCTCTTCCAATGTTCAATGAAGCTTTGTCTAGAAGGTTGAAAATTCCTTGGAAATCATCATTAACCTCTTTGGTTATTCTCTTGTTTTCGACAAGGTTTGCCTCCCATACCTTGAGTATTATATCCCCTTTAATCTTCTCTGAAACAAATAGCTTTTGAATTTTTCCGACTTCCTCTTTTGCTGAAAGAGATACTGCCTTCTGAAAAGTGATTCAGGCTACTTTTGCTTCTTTCTCTTTTAAGAGAATACTATCAAAGGATTTTCTTGCCTCCTGCAAGTAATTCTGAATAATTTCTAGCTTAGAGATCACTCCTTGTTGCTCTTTTTCAATTTTTGCATTTATTTCCAACACCTGGGCTTGGAAAGTTTCCATCTCTACCACTTGATTTTGGATTGAATTTATCTTTGTAATTGTTTATTCATTTCTTCCTGATGTAGGAATTGTCCTTGAATGACCTATATCTTCAGGTTCGCTTCATTTAATCTTGCTTTTAGTATTTAATCTCCTATATGTCACTGACTCTGGCTCGCTCTAACCCTTTGTTTATTTCCTGACTGATATTTCTTTTAGTCTCCTTTAATTGAATTTGTAGTTAGGCTATCATTTGATCTTTCTGTTGTAAACTAATTCTCAAGTTACCTACAGAGTATAAATTTGTTGTTGCGAAGGCTCCCATTGTGCCTGCTATTTCATTAGTGAAATCCCCTTCTTCAATATTTTGTCCATCTACGATGATCTTATTCTTTTTTATCATCGTGTCTCCTCTTGGATGCATTTCCTGTTTCAAGATATCCCTCCTCTTTTTGCCAAAAAAATAATCGGATGAAGGAACCTCGTCTCTAGAAATAGGTTCAAGATCACTAACATATAGAGCTTTCATCTGTGGGTTTCCGTAAGTAGACTGAAAAGGGGTCAAAAAAGTAATAGGGATTTCGAGCTCTGTCGATGCCGTTCCTCCTACTTTTTTTGGAAAGTTCCCAGGAATTTCTGGGGATGCTTCCAATTATCTTCCTTTCCCCGACTCTAAGTTCTCGGTCTGTGGAACTTCTATTTTTTGTGAAGGTGTTTCAGTCTCCTTCGGATTTTCCTTTGTATTTTCTTTATCCTGTAGCTCTAATTCAAAACCTGGGGGAGGCTCTTCCTACTCTGGAGGGGGAGTTGTGGATTCACCTTGCAATATCTTCGGTAAACAGCTTCACCTATGACTTTGGAAATTCATAAAATCGGTTTGTAAGTCGGGTGATAATGCCCGTACTCTATTTAATACCTCCTTGTAGGTTTTGACCTCTTTGAACATATCATCATAAGTAGACTTTTCATGTTCATAATCTTTCATACCGCAGTGTATCATGTGCTTGTTCACTAGTTGATAAGGGTAGTGCTTTTTGTGCTCAATATTTACCAATTTGACTTCTTCGAGTGCTTCTGCTTCCACCTTGGAATGACCCAAGTTTTGTAATGAAAATTTCCCAATGTGCAAAGGGAATATAGGTCAGGACTTCTTTTGAGCCACCTTTAGCTCTATTCCAATACTGCCTTTCACTATTTGGTGTGCTACTTCCCTACACACCAGTCTATTCGGGAGGAATTTTGGAAGTGAATGGGGGGGGATTGAGCACCCATAAACCCTGATGTAGGAGAAGCTTTCTTCAATGAACCAGTCGGGTATTGCCTTGAGGTTTTCTGAGACTATTTCATAAATGCAAGGAGGGTCACAACCATAAAACATTTTATGCATTGGTATTACTACGAAATGACATATTTCGTAAAATGATTTTTTTGCGTTTTCTTCCCACAACTCAGAGTGATACTCGTGAATGGATTCGAGGCAGGTTATGTTCCAACTCCAATTCATCAGGAGAAATGGAGTCATAAAGAAAATTGCATCCATGATGTATGTCGACATGTGAAAGGCCATTGTTTGACCTTGGGATCTTGCAACTTTGTAATCTGAAACCTCTTTGGCTAGGTTATCGGATAAAATCTTGCTCTAGTTAAAACTATATCCTTCTGATGCTTCCTCTAAAAAGGGCACTCATTCTGCGGGGAAATGATAGGGACTCATTTTTCTGAAGAGTCTGCACAACATCATGGCTACATAAACCATGCACTCATTCAAAGAAGTTGTGAAATAAATTCCGTGGGTATCGACCCTAAATTTTGATGGACATCTCCACTAGCCTTTGATTAAATCAAGGTAAGTTTGGTCTGCCTCAGTACATTCCTTTCTCTGAAATTCAGCTATAAATTCGACATTGTAAATGTATTTAGGATTGGGTGATAGTTTGTACATTGCTTGGATGTGTTCAGATCTGAATGAGACGATAATGACCGCTTGATCGTTTAAAATGTTTCTCGTTGGAATATCAATCTTCTCTACAACCCAACTGATCATGTTGTTGTACACCATGAGCCGTGGGCATGCTGCAATCTTGTGAAGTTTTGATTCTGCTATGTTCCGAAGGTGATTCTCATAATCATTAGGGAATTTCTTATCTCGTAGTCTAGAATTTCATAGATTTGTCTCCAGGATTTGATTGAGTCGATAGCATGTGGTGTGGTGTTGGATATGACATCTCCCTCTGGACTGCAAATCTCAGCTGTATATTCACTCTTCTTGGGTTCCTTCTTTGGTGCCATAACTTTCATATTGGAATGAAAACCTGTAATAGAAGAGAGGTGTATAAGCTTGGCTGGATGTGACTTACTCCTGATAGAAAGAACAATAATAAGGTTCAAAACACAGACCTTTAATTTTCCTTTAACTCATTTTATGGTAATAGTACTGACGCAACTGCCAATAGCTTAATTCCTTTAATGCAGAGAATATTTATGAGATACACATTTGCGTCACAGAAATCACCATCTATCCGTTATTAATATGGCTGTATTTTGGCGATTCTAAATTCTAAATTCGAAAGATCTCGTTCAATGGAACCCGAAAAATGAAAATACCTAAGAAGTTTAATTACCACTAATTGTGTTTTTAAAACGAAGTTTGTTCATTTTAAACATTGATTTTGAGTCGTGATTTCGCGTTTCGGGGATCTTGCTTACATGAGGTATGTCACCACTAAACCCCGAATATCAAAATCGCGATGAGATTAGTTTAGGCCTTAGCTTTGGTATTGAGTCAGGACTTCGAATTTTGGGGTTTCAGGGATCTTTCTTACACAAGGTATGTCACCATTAAACCTTGAATCTCTAAATCGCGATGCGATTTGTTTAAGCCTTAACTTTGGTATTAGTAATTTAATTAATCAAGATCAATAACCGGCTTCCATTTTTTTTTGGGAAATCGGGGATCGGGATTTCACGATTCGATATGTATTGAAAACGTATTGCTCTGAGTGAACCCAAATCCATAAAGGTTAAAATATTGTTAATTAACTCCTTTAGGGTTTTAATTTATCGTGATTAAAAGTACTTTACAGAACGTGCGTCGAGACTTTAAAACAATTGAGTTTTTTGCTTTTTATTATTAAAAAATAAATCCATTTCAAGATTTCGGTACCGATCTTTTGGAAATGATAGCGAGGGTTATACCTTATGAAAATCTGAATCCCGAAAAAGAAAAGTTTTAGTCTTAGAGATAAAAAATTTATGACCTGGTTTCAACAAAAGCAACGAGGAATAAACACAACATCAATATTGATTCTTCTTCTTCTCATAAACATGCACTTTCTGCTTCAAGTTTCTCCTTGAATGCAACTTCTACCTCTTCTTTTGATAAGTGGCTTATTGATTCAAAATAATTTATCATATGGCTAAGGATAAAGCCATATTTGCACTTAAGGAATGTAACGCGAAGAAAATGTTTGTTGGTGATGATAAATCTATTAGTGTTGTAGGGTATGGAATAGTTCATGTAGATAATGGTCACTTTAATGATGTATTATGTGTTCCAAATGTTTCTTACAAATGTCTATCAATGCATCAAATCACTCATTTAGGTGAAGGTTAAACTATAGAGTTTTCACCTCATGAAGTTGTAATCAAGGATTTAAAAGATTCTAAGCATGTGCTCACAACTCGAATTGTTGATGATATTACTAGGTTGTACAAGTTTGACAACTTTGGGTCATCATCTTTTCCATCAATTTTTTTTTCTCATAGCGATGACTTGATCAAACTTTGGCATGAGTGGTTTAGTCATCTAAACTATCGTTCATTGTAGAGAATATGTAATCAACACATGGTGATTGGTATTCCTCTTGTTTCTTACAGAGATGGTGTTTGTGTCGGTTGTGTTATTGGCAAACATCATTGGGACATTTTTGACAAACATGCCTCTTGGCACGCCTCGACCCCTTTGCAACTTATTCATAATGATTTGTGTGGTCCACTTTATTCTCCTTCTTTCTCCAGATGCAAGCATTTCTTAAATTTCATTGATGACTTCTCTAGATGCACTTGGGCTTACTTCTTAAAAATTAAGAGAAAAGTTTTGACATTTTTTTTGGCCTACCAGGTCCTTGTAGAAAAAAAATCTGGACATCAAATTCAAAGGTTAAGAACATATAATGGAGGAGAATATGAGAATAATAAATTTTCAAGTTACTGCACTACACATGGTATTCAAATGCAACATACTGTTCCATATACATGACAACAAAATGATGTTTATGAAAGAAATAATCACACATTGAAAGAAATGGCTAATTATATGATCCAATCTAAAGGATTAAGTCTTCATTATTGGATGGAAGCCATTAACTGTGCAAATTACATAGTAAATCACACTCACACAAAGGCTCTAAAATATATAACACCAAAATAAGTGATGTAGGAGCATCGCCAACAAAGCACGAGTGGAGGAAAACTAAGCACCTAACACACATTTTGAAGTGAATTTTAAATTTTAAATAAGACGTATCACACAAATATTTTGAAAGGATTTTAATTAAAGAACATCTTTAATGTTGTGGAGTTGGATGATCGCATGAGATTATTGGAGAATGTATTTTCTTTTAATGAAGCCAGGTGCAGTACATATTCGATGTGTTCAATCTTATCTGTCTATCACAAATATTTATTGTAATAAATCCTAAGTAGTTGAAAGCCTTTATTTTGATAGGATAGCTATAGAGTAGTTGGAGGGAAAGGCTTGAAGATCCCCTCTTGTATAAATCTTTGTATTGTTTCCCAGAAGAGGCTGCTGAATCCATTGTATAGGATGCTGAATCTATTGTATATGCTGTAGAAGTTGCTAAAGCTTATTAGAGTGTATGAGCACATGTATACTTTCAGTTGAATGAATATAACAGAGGAGCATTGTCCCAAATGTCTGGTGTTGATGTGTCTATCTGAATGAATGAATGGTAGACTCTCTGTTTATTTTCAATTCTTTGTTATTTCTTGTTCTTATGTTTATGAATGCATTTACATGGTTGAATGTATGAATTTGTGAATATTTAAATAAGTTTCAATTGTTTCTCTTCTATGAGCAAGTGCAAGTGTGCATAGTGTTAGCAAGGTGTGCATTGCCAGAGTCTATTTCAACTCATAGGCTTAGAAGAGATAATGAAAAACTTATGTGTGCAAGGAGTGCATAGTGTTCGCAAGGTGTGCGTGACATAGTTCACTTTGAATCAGAAAGTTCAACAAATATATTTTGAGAGTGTGGGTAGGAGGAACCTCACTCAATTTTGTATTGTTCAGAGGGAACAATAGAGCATGGAAGGACTGCTGCAAGGAGTGCACATTCATTCTTCAAGAGATTAAGCTGAAGGAGGTTGGTCGCAAGGTGTGCGCATAATTGATACTTAGCTGGGTATCAAAGGATTCATTCTAAAGAAGTTTAGAGTTTTGGGGAGAAGCAAGTCCAAGGAAGGTAACTTGGAGTTGTGCACACAAAGATCGTATATTTTCCTCAAGGAGTGTGTGATAAAGTCTTTTGACTCAGAATCTCAGGAGGAGTAGCGAAAATTGTCCACAGATAAGATAAACCATGGAGGAGAACCTGTTGCAAGGTGTGCACATGATGGAATTTTGGCTAAGAGTCGAAGAGAGCATTCTAAGGAGGAAAAATTTAGAGGAGGAACAAGCTCAGGAGGGAGAGTGACAAGAAATATTCAAAGGGAGGAGCCCTTTAAGGTTTTCAAAAATTAACGAGCAAGATCTATCTAGGAGGGACCGAGATCATTCCAGACCATCAGATCTGGGGAAAGTTGCATGAAGTTTAGTCGTGAGGCATTTCGACACTTCAGAGTTCAGAGTGTTTAACGTGTTGAGAAGCGGGATCACCGAAGTTGCAAAGTTGTGAAGCAAATCCTAACCGTTGGCTGTGAGGAGGACACATGGAAGCGAATTAGAAAATTTGGGTGATAGAGTTCCAGAGAACTTGAGTGTGGAGTGGGTGAAATATTCACGAAGTCGCGAAACCCGAAGTATAGTGGATTGTCAGATCCAAGGAGACACATGGTAGAGATCCGTGAATTCGAGAGAAAGTATTTCAGAAAGAATCAAAGGCAGAGGTCGTGATATTTTCGAATCCCGAAGTTACGAAGAGTTGGCTCACGGTCACAGCCTGTGGTCATATAGGAGAAAGAGTCTAGCATAGGGCTAGTACTCACACATTGGTGTCACTAAAGTGATAGAGACAATAATTGCAGGGAGTTCGAGCTTGCAGGTGACATCAAGGGGACCTGTGTGTATTGATTGTTCAGGTTCCGTTGAATTCCTGAAGAACCAATTCAGTTCAAGGAATTTGAAGATCCAAGACTAGGAGGTTGCATAATCCCTATGAGGGAAGGGGGGATGCATCAAGAAGTATGGAATAAATTTAAGCTAGATGTAAGCCACTTCCATGTATTTGGTAGTATAACATGGGATCACGTTATTGATGAGAAAAGGAAAGATTTACAGCCTAAAAGTGAGAAGTGTATTTTTTTTGGATATTCTGAAGATGTCAAAGGTTGCAAACTTCTTCAACCCCATTCTAATGAGATTATTATTTGAAGATATGTTAAATTTGATGAAAATATCTTGGCCTGCGAGCCTAATTCGACATTTGTGCCATCTTCAACTTGTGAGCCATCTTAGACATTTGTGCAATATTTTGTTCCTATTCTAGTTTCTTCTTGTTCAGATGATGAAAGTGTGGATGAAAATCCACCTTCGTATGCTCACCTTCCTCCAAATGAGTCCATTGAACATGAATTTGCACCAACACCACCGCTTCCCATATGGGTCCATTCAACATGAAAAGCAGCTGGTGATCTTGTTGGTGATGCATAAGATTAGTATTATACATGTTCATAGTTCTAACAAGCCTCTTCTAGTTTAGCTCAAGTTTTAGAGACTCATGATCCAGAAACGTTTCCTGAAGATTCAGGTCATCCATATTGGGACACAAAAATGAATGAAGAGTATTTCTCTTTGATGGAGAATGATACTCGAGATATTATACCTCTTCCAAAAGGAAGAAAACTTGTCAGATGTAAATGAGTGTACATAACTAAGTATGTACCAGATGGAAATGTTGAAAGACACAAGGCCCAATTAGTTTCTAAAGGGTTCTCTCAAGTTGAAGGAATTGACTATAATGAAACCTTTTACTCTGTAGTCAAAATGAATTCCATCTTCCTTGTTCTATCCCTTGCTGCCTCACATAAATGGGAGGTCCATCAGATGGATGCTAAATCCACCTTCTTGCATGGGGATTTGCAAGAATAAATCTACATGGAACAACCTCTTGGATATGTCCATAATGACTCCATCCTTGTTTTTTGCCTTAATAAATCTCTTTATGGTTTTAAACAAGCTCCTCAACTTGGTATACCAAAATGGACAACTTTCTTCTTGACACTGACTTTTCTGGATGTCATTCTGATCCTAATATCTACACCAAGAAAGTAGGAAGCCATATCATAATTCTTGTTCTTTATATTGATGATCTTATCCTCATTGGTAGTGACCCTAAACGTTTAACCAATGTGAAATCTAGCCTTAAAAACAAATTTGAAATGACAAAATTAGGCTATCTGCATTATTTCATTGGCGTCCAAGTATTGCAAACCAAGGAAGGATTTTTTCTTTAATAGTCTAAGTATGCTTGTGACCTTCTTCATCACTTTCACATCGGTGATTCTAAAATAGCCCCTTCTCCCTTCCAGTTTGGAGTCAAACTTGCTGCCACCTTGTACCGTCAGTTAGTTGGTAGCCTATTATATTTCATCCATACCCTTCTTGATATTTCCTTTGTGGTTGGTCTTGTTTCCTAGTATATGAAAACAACCCATGAAATCCACTAAAAAGTGGATAAAAGGATACTTCGATATTTCTGAGGTACAGTTCAGTTTGGGATACATAGGAGTTCAAGGGGGAATCCTTTGTTGGTTGGTTTCACTAATTCAGATTAGACTAATGACCTTGATGATCAAAATTCTCCTGCAGGTTATGTTTTCATCCTTAGTTCTATACTTGTCTCTTTGGCTTGTAACAAACAACATTCTCTTTCTCTTTCTTCAACAAAAGTAGAGTGTCAAGTAGCGGTTAATGCAAGTCAAGAAGCCTTGTGGCTTTGACAGATCCTTTCAGAGTTTGGATTTCAATAACAACATCTAACCACCCTCTGGTGTGACAATGAAAGTGCTATCAAGCTCACCAAATATGAATTTCAACATCAATGCAACAAACACATTGAGATACACATTCACTTCATTAGAAAGTTCATTCATGATCGACTTACTGAAGTGCTATTTTGCCCCACAGAAGATAAATTTGTAGACATTTTCATAAAGTCTCTTATAGAAGCGAATTTTTCCAAACTTCAATATATGTTAGGAGTTCAAGAAGTTGTTATTAAGGGGGGATAGGATCTAATGCCTCCTTCCTTCTCCTATTGTGTTTCCTTTTTAAATCCTTCAATCCTATCCCATGTTGTTCCTAAGAGGGAATGTTAGGATATTTAGAAACTTAGGAGTTAGTTAATATCAACTTGGTCTAATGTGTTGTTAGGTTAAAGTGAGTTTCTTTATTATGCATTTGTAGGCATTATAATCCAATGGTCATGATATGTTCTCGATATGGAGGGATTCGACGACTCATATCATCCTCAATCTTAATGACTACATTGATCCATGCCTTAACACTTGATTGATCCATGATATATATTTAAAGAGTATGGAGGGTCATTTGCCGATAATTGATTGTGAGAAAATATCTATAACATATTTTCTTTTGCATTAATAAATTGCTTCAAGTGGCCATGTTGGCTGGGGCCATGGATGTTTCCCCAAAAGGGTTTTACCATGTGAAAACATCAATGTGTTGATATTTTATCTAGTTCCGTGAGTGGTTACTGAAGGTGTTCATCTTGTATTGGAATACCTCTATTGTTAGGTTAAAGTGAGTTTCTTTAGTATGCATTAGTATGAATTGCAATCCAATGCTCACGATATGTTCCCGACATGGAGTGATCTGACGTCTCATATCATCCTCAATCTTAATGGCTACATTGATCCATGCCTTAACACTCGATTGGTCCATGATATATGTTTAAAGAGCATGGAGGTGTTAGTCTCCAATTTTGACC